>JANIJG010001523.1:77834-89308 GCA_024611175.1 Megaceryle torquata | reverse complement strand
GAGGGGTTTCCAAGCCCCCCGTGGAGCTGTGGTGCTGAGGGCCAGGGGTCAGTGGTGCCCTGGCAGTGCCGGGGGAGTGGGTGGACTGGATGATCTGAAAGGGCTCTCCCAACCCAGACAGTTCTGTGATTCTTCCAGTTCACAGACTGGAACCTGACCCTGGGAAGAGTTGAGGAAATAACATATGTACAGTACATGAGATCCAACATCCACCGTGATCTGTGTTGGAGCAGGCAACAGTCTGGGGATGTGCCAGGTGCAAGGGCAGTACATCTGCACGCTCAGCCCCGAGCATTGGGCAGTGCAAGGCGTAGGGATCAGCATCACCTTTGTCCCCATGCTGTCATTTGTCACCTGTTTTACTGCCGTGCCACCATCTCAGAACTGTGCAAAGAATAAAACCATCTTTATACACCCAGGTAAGGGTGTAACAAATTAAAAACCCTGTAAAAGAGGAGGCTGGTTGTGTGAAAGACTTTCCCCTGAACTACAGCTGAGAGTGTCAGCATCAGAAATCTGATGACCTACATGAGTAGCAGGATCAACCCTAAAGAGTTCACCAGCACATTCTCGGAAGTTATAAACAAAGTGCACCTCTAGTAGACATTCTGAATAGGTTCAGACCCCTTGTATTTTGGTTTCAATGATACCCACCTAGCATTATTTATGCAGTAAATTCCCTGCTTATTCTGCACAAATAAGACACGTCAAGAATAAAGAGGCTCTGTGTGGGTGATAAATGGCACTCTCCAGGATCTGGGAACATGGATCATTGGGGTTTGTTGATTATTCAGGTGACATACGGTAGTGAGAGTGATTAACGCTGTGCTGCTCAGATTCATCAGTGAATAAAAGCATTACATTACTGTGCTTCAGCTGAAACAAGCCACTAAATCAGGCTCTTCCCAGACAGAGAACATTCACTTTTAAGGGCTAAATAAACTTTGCATCTTTAGGTTAAGAGGAAATTGGACAGATGAAGAAATCAGGGACAATGTTATATCTGTAATTGCGAAAGGTTTTTAAAGAAGATCTCTAAAATTGACTGTGTTTTATGGCCGATTGTTCGCATCGAGGAAGGGAAGCTGTATATATTTTTTGAGAAAATGTTGTGAAAATTTTCTTTGTTGAGGACATTATTTAATTAGTTTCTAAAAAAATCAGAATGCTGGTAGAAAAGGAGGACAGGAAGGTGCTTAAAACCAGTGCCTGTTATGTTTCAATAATTTTTTGGTGGAAAAAAAAGAAAAAAATTGAACTTTATCAAGCCTTAGAACTATGAAACCAGCAATGCTGTGCAGCATATACCTGGAGGGAGCAGCCTACTCTACCCTTGTCTATTTTCCACTTCTCTACTGGTGAAGAGTCAACAAGAGCTTCGCTGCCAGAGGTGGATTGATGGAGTTGCTCTCCAAAGACATCTGCCAAAGGGCAATGGAAATTAACCCACTTCATTCAGCTGAAGGTTCAGCACTTTTCCTTAAGGTAGTTAAATATGTAAATACATATTTAGCTATACATAAAATTTTAGCCAGTCTTCTGATTGGTGCTTGAATGCTTGGAGTTGGCAGCAATGGGAAGTAGATTTGTGTTAGGAAGGTGCACATACGTGTTCGTGCACCCACAAAAGCTTCTCTGTGGATGATAGTGATGTGATCCTTGCAGGCTGGAGCTGCTCCTTCCCCAAATTCCAGTTCCTTCAGTAGCCAGCCTGAAAGGGTTGACAGGGAGATGTTTTTCCTTGCAGCTGGATGTATGCACTGAAAAGCTGCTTTGCAGCTCAGAGTGAGAAAAATGGTCATGTTTTGGGGTTTTTTTTGTGGGAAATGGACATGGTTTTTTTGATTGGTTTAGGGCTTAGTGCTGCATGAGCAGTGCAAACTGAAAAAAATGGGTTTGTTCTGTGTTTTAGAAAGGCAGGAAATCTGCTTTCCAAATGTAAAAGGCTTGTGCATAGGTTGCTCTGGGAGAGCTCCCGAGAGCGACTGTCACTTTCCTGATGTTTTAGAGAAGACATCTGAGACCATTCTCGAAATTTCTGAAGTATCTATGTTTTCCTCTCCCTAGGAAATGTGCAAATCTGACATGTTTTACAGACATGCACGTATACACTGCTAATGAAAAACTTCAGAACTAATAAAATCTTCCAGAACCAGCTTTTCTGTGGCACGTTGACATCTACTGAAGGCAAGACAATGCTGCTATGAAAGTTTCATTGACACACATTTGGGCTGACCTACATATAATCATTGTGCCTTTCTTGCAGCCAAACTAACATCCTAAACAAATATGCCACATCAGCTAATCAGTGGGTAGAAAGGGTGAGGAAGGCAGAACACTGGGAAGTGTATCTCACCAGAGCCCTGGCTTGCAAAGGGTGAAGAAGGCGATCCCTTGCCAAAAACTTAGCTGGTGCACCTTGGGTTTTTTCTGCCTCAGAACAGCAAACTATTTGAAAAATACACAGAGTTACAAACTTACCTCAGCCCTATCTTTGCCAAGTAGCTAGGAAAATAAGGGATGTCTTCATCTTGATTTGAAAGACGGAGGGGAAATATAACAACAGTCTTCAAGCTGTTACGCAGCTGAGATTCATGCTGCGGCGTGAATAAATCTTTCTAACGAGAGGAATGCATAAGCACGGGACAGTTTGCATATGGGAAATGTGGTAGCTCTGGTTCTGGAGGCTTTTAAGGCACACGGCTCTTGGAAGTGGTTTTCTATATAGCTGACTTTGCTTTTCTGTGAGCAGCGGGGCACGGCACGGGGGTAGCTGAGCTCTGCCATCCCTGCTGGGACCGAGCTGGCTCCAGACTTGCCGAGTGCTGTCTGGGCGTTCCGGCTGCAGTGCGGAGCCTCCCTGGGACTTGACAACTCAGGTCCAGCACCAGGATTGCTTCCTGGGCTGCTGTGCCCTTCCCTCTGCACGCTCTGAACCGCTGCAGGGATATAGTGGTGGTATTTGAACTGTAAATGTGGTTTATCAGGCACAGGGGAGGCCCGAGCACAGGTTTCCCACATCCCAGGCCATTAGACTGATCACCAGGATAGACAAATAGCTGCCTTCTCTATGATTTATGTAGCTATTTCACACAAAACAGCTCAATTAAGGATTACTGCTCCATTATAACCACGCAGTTAGGACGCTAGCTCAGTCAGATGAATTTCCTAAACATTGGGTGATTTGTACTGAACAGAAATTCTGCCCTGAACCCGAGGAGCCATCCTGATGAAGGGTTGGAGTTTTTTTAATGCAACAGTTGAGAAAAACATCGGTGCCGATGACTTGAAAATTTCTCACTATTTATTTCTTTGAAAAAAGTCTGTGACCTCTCTGTGTGTCTGATTTCTATGTTGATTAGCTCCTACCCGCTTGCTACTGCTGTATTTCCATCTCTCCAGAAGGCAAGCTGGCAAGGTTTTCCCCTTCTGGTAAATAATGATCACTTCCCAACCCTCATGACGTAGAATGTAGCTCCACATTTGGGATGGATGCTTACCAAGCTGATAGCTACTTGTTACAGGGCAACAGATTTTTAAACGAAATCTTTGCACCTATCTTTCATATTCTAAGTGGAAGCACACCACCTATTAAGCAACCTACCCACAAAGAAAACAAGATTTTGGGGCCATTATCAGACTTCCTGGTATCTTGTCAGGCTTGCAGTTTGTTTAGCTTCATCTTTAGGATCGCTTCATTTTGATTTAGAAATACCCCTGCCCTTGAGCTTATCTCTTTTTTTTTTCCCTCTGCTTTCCCTGGTAGGTTACAGACCTACCTGTTTAGCCCACTACTGGTGAGATAAGGTATGGTAGTTCTCTTTGCCAAGGTCTGAATCTTGTCCCCATCCGGTGCTGGCATGTCTCTCTGACTTGCAAAAATAAATAAATAAATAAATAAAAATCTGCTTCTGTCGCTCTCACTTAATTGGACCTTATCCAGATTTCACAAGGCTCCTAGTTTTGCCCAAATTATGTTTGTCTGGTCCTGCCACCAATAATCTGATCTAAACCCATCAGGTAATTTTGTCCACCTAGGCCTGTTAAAAGAGCCTGGGATCTGGCTTTGGCTCTGTTCCCATGGAAAATTTCCATTCCATTCAATGGCAGCTGGATGAGCCCATTAGTTTGCAAATCAAGGAAGGACTTTAAAGAGTGATAGCTCTTCCTAAATACCTTGGAGATATTTGGGAAATAACTCTGGTGATTATTTTTTGTGCTAGGATAGATGAAATGTGAGTTAGATGAGGAGCAGCCCAGTTAGCATTTAGAACAGCCAGAAATCATGGTCCGAATGCCAGCGACGCAGCCCTAGCCTGCTATTAATTAATACACAAAAGAGTTGTGTCATGAGAAGTTACCCCTACAAATGGCCTCTACAGATGCCTCTCATCCACACAAGGCCAAAAAAGGGAAATAAACCTTAGGAAATAAGGAAACAGTGACTCAAGGGCAAGCGACTGGCTGAGCAAGGCTAAGGGGTGACCTGAGAGCCACCAAAAGGGTCCTTCCTCCTTTAGCTGCTCTGTGATGTGTGTAGCAGCGAATTACTTTCTGTTGCTAAGCCTAAAAGTTTTCAAGGCACTTTCTTTCTTTTTTTTTTTCTTTTTTTTTTTTTTTTTTTTTTTTTTTGTTTTTTTTTTTTTTTTTTTTTTTTTTTTTTTTTTTTTTTTTCCTCCCTTCGTGACAGACTGAAGAACTCATTGGTGCTGTAATGAAAGGCAGACTGCGTTCCCTGTCATGTCAAGAACGCTGCATTGGGAAAGTCGACATGATTTCATGGCTAATGATTCACTCGCTAATATCAATGTGGGCTGCAGTGAGGATAACCAAGTTGAGCTGTCTTAGATCAAATGATTCAATTAGGCCAGCTGTCCCTATTTGTCATGGCTCAACTCGCTTTCAAATTACCTTTCCAAAGTGTGTACGTGCCTTAGCATAGAACTTAACAGCTCAACTGGTTTACAAAAAGGGGATATTTAGCCAGGGTGATAAGGGGGAAGGAAGCTGTCCCTTTCCACCGGCGCGCTTACGGGGTGTATTTGCCGGGCTGAACTTGAAACACCGCTCGGCTGTCCGGATGGCAGCGCTCTTTTAGATTTCTGGATTATTTTTTTCTGCAGGTTAATGGAAATAGAGAAGAAAATCTGACAGGGTGCACGTGTGTGCAGGGAGAGCCAGCCTGGGAAATGGCTGATAGCAAGCAGTGAGGGCCTGGTCTCTCCCAGGGATCCTTCAGGCTTAAACTGAGTTGAAGTTCTAGTGGCCAGTGACTGCAGGGCTGGGCAAAGGCAAACCTGATGAAGTTCAACACAGCTAAGTGTAGAGTCCTGCACCTGGGGAGGAACAACACCCTGTACCGGTACAGGTGAGGGGTAGACCCGCTGGAAAGCAGCTCCATGGAGAGGGACCTTGGTGTCCTGGTGCACAGTAAGTTCTCCATGGGACAGCAATGGGCCCTTGTGGCTAGGAAGGCCAATGGTGTGGCCAGCAGGTTGAGGGAGATTCTCCTCCCCCTCTTTTCTGTGCCACTGAGACCACATCTGGAGTATTGTGCTCAGTTCTGGGCTCCCCAGTTCAAGAGGGACAGGGAAATACCAGAGAGAGTCCAACAGAGGCTACAAGGATGCTGAAGGGACTGGAACATCTCTGCTGAGGAAAGGCTGAGAGCCCTGGGGCTGTTCAGTCTGGAGAAGAGCAGCCTGAGAGGGGATCTTAGGAATGTTTACAAACATCTGCAGGGTGGGGGTCAAGTAGAAGGGGCCAGGCTCTTGTCAGTGGTGCCCTGGGATAGGATGAGAGGTGATGGTTGCAAACAGGGGAAACACGGGAAGTTCTACCTCAACCTGAGGAAGAACTTCTACCCTGTGAGAGTGACAGAGCCTGGCCCAGGCTGCCCAGGGAGGCTGTGGAGTCTCCTTCTCTGGAGACTTTCCAGACCCTCCTGGATCTGTTCCTGTGTGGCTGCCCTGGGTGACCCTGCTCTGGCAGGGGGGTTGGACTCGATGATCTCCAGAGGTCCCTTCCAACCCCTACTGTTCTATGATCCTATGACTGATCATTCATATGATGTCTAGCAAAGAGCTTTTTTTGCGTCACGTTGGTTATCTTGGTTAAGCTGCTGTTACCAGCAGGAGCACCACCCCCTCATCCCGCCTCCGTGCCACAGTGGAGGGGGCAGCTGGCACCGCCTGCGCCCGGAGCCGGGGAGGAATCACCGTGGAAATTCAATTACCCTTGGTGGTGGTCCCTGCAGTGCCGGGCGGGGAAACCGCTCCTGCTGAGGCTGCAGCGGGGAGGAGGCAACGGCTCCGCTTGCAGAGCTTCCACCCCTGGGCACGGATTGACTTTTTAGTATCGCGGAGCCAATAAACGGGGGGAAGCACAACCTGGATGCGCGTGAAACGGGTGAAGGTTATTGCAGACGCAGCGTCAGAGCTGTCAGTGAGCCTCCCCTACCTCCCGCAGTTGGATTTGGCTGGTAATTTGGGCCTTCTCGCTTTAAATATTTTAATAAGATTCCAGCGGTGTCTGAAAAATTCTCCCCTGCTGTCTGTATGGCTTATTTTGTGCTATATATATTTATTTTGCCTAAGCTCTGTCTGGCAATCACACCAAGTTGGAAAATAGCAGTAGCATTTACTAGGAAAATAAGACGGTTTCTTCCCACTCCAGACTGAATACCTTGTAATTCTGTGACCACGCTGTCAAGCAAAATATCCTGTTGAGAAATGCTGTCTTGGGGAAGCATTTTCCATCTCTCTAAGAGGACCAGTTAAAATTGGACCAGGCTGAACTTTGGTCCTGAAACTTTACGAAGGTTTGGGGTTTTATTATCCACAGCTTCCTCTGCAAATAGAAACATCCAGTAGAAAAAGTGTGGCTGAAATACGAAAAGCCAGAAAATTTTGAGGAGCTCTCTTTAGGGTTCGATCATCTTCTGATGGGTTATGTTGAACAGGGATCTGTGAAGTCCTCTGGGCTGATTGGTGGGAGACGTTGGGTGTGTGATGAATGTGCTAATTGCTGGTAATATAGAGAGATGCAATAAATCCTCATTTGAACGGTACAGCCCCCAGCAGCTCTCTGGACCCTTTCCTTCAGGGTCACGGGCAGGGTTGTGGACCATGGAGATCAGCGCCCTGATGCGCAGAGTTGGGAGTCTGCAAAGTCTCCACCCATGGTACTTGAAGACACTTCTGAAAATGAAGATATATGAATCCAAAACTTTATACCAAGTTTTCTGAGTGGTGGGGGGGTTTTGATGTTTTGCTGTGGTTTTTTTTTCAGAAAACTGGGGAAATTTGCCAGCTTTAAACCACTAGGATGCAGGTGAGAGGGTGGGCAGAGCACTGCTCTCCCTCCTGCCCCAGCATAGATGTGCTGCTACTTTTTGCTCAAGCCCTAATACTTCTGTGGTGCAGCCTTGAAAGTTTTCCCTTCATCGTCCTCGTTGGTTTTTTTCCAGAGGGAGGGGGTTATTAACACAGACTGTCCTCTGGGATCCAGGCTGTTCCTGCCTTCTTCAGTCACAGTCTTAAAACAAGCAGCAGCATTTTACAAGGAGAGTGTTCACGCAGTGGTAATGTTCACGTGGATAGTTTCATTCTCTTTGCCCCCTCTCTCCCACTTCCACTCCTGCAATGCTTTATTCCAATGACGTTGGCAAACTTGGTACCACATATTTGCCTTCTCTTCCTTTTAACAACTTAAGTTACCACCATTGGCTAAAACGGTGGAGAAACACAAGGGAGCTCTGCTCCTTGCCCCCCACCGTGCTCAGCAGAGTATCCAGCCCTTCCTGGGACAAAGCCCAGCACCCCAAGGCATTTCTCCTGCAGCCTCAGCACTGGCTCTGAAAGTTCATGACATGCTAGGGGTCTAAAATACCTAAATTGGTCTTCTGTCTCCTGCAAGACATCTCCATGTGTGGGCATAAAAATAGTAAGCCAGTATATATGGCCTGGCTCACCTGTACGCAGTGCTAAAGAGAGTCCAACCATGCCATGTTAGTTGAATATAAAATATTAACTCTCAAGAAGTAGAATGTAGTTTTCCCGTTGTCTAAATTAATAAACGCAGGTAAACAGATTTGCCAGCCTTATGCCTGGTATTTATATTTGTTAATTAATTCAGTTAATCAAAAACACAATGCATTTTGCAGCTTGTAGTCTCTGGCTTTGACTGTGAAAGATGTAGCTGCGGATGGGAAGTCTGTAGAGCTGATGAAAAAGGAAAGATTTGGTGTGGGTTTTAGTGGAAAAGCTTTTCAAAGGTCAGAAAAACCTGACTGATGATGGTCGGGAACCAGGGCCTAAGCAAGCTGGTGTGTGAGGGCTTTCGTTCACTGCTGTCTGCTGTGCCACCTTCTTTCTTACTCCTGATACACACATCTTGGCAAGGAGGTAGAATCTAAGAAAAATGACATTTTCCTTCCAGGGATTTTAAAATGCAAAGAGACTGCTAAATAGATTGTTGACTATATTGAAAAATTCCCTTGAGCTTTGCCTCAAAAAACACCGTTCAGTGCTCACATTTCAGCCTCCCTCCATTTTCTCTGCCATTTGGCCACAGCTCAGGGGGGGACATTTCCAGTCTGCAGTCTCTGCTCACTTGGAATAACGTTTGTTTGCATGAGTAAACCAGCTAAAGTGGCTATCACTGGAGTCATAACTGGGAGATGAAACCAGTTGGGACTATTCCCATGTGAAGTGAGTCAGGTTGCTGAATCAGGCCCGCGTGTGAATTTTCCTCTGTCCCAAAGGTATTTTTCCCATCTCGTTAGAGCACCATGCAACAGAAGCCTGGGAATGCAGAGAGAGAGAGGGACATAATGTCCTTCTAGCTTTTTTCCCCTCTCACCCATCCCTCAGTTTTCCTTCCTGCTGTGTGACTAAAAGGGAAACCCTCTGGTGAATTTTATAATTCTAGGCTTTTATCAGTTTGTTATTTCCATTCTGTTCTTGCCCAAATACACGATACATGTCGTATTTTTTGTGGAAATCTCAACATCCCCCTTCTGTTTGGTTTTATCTTAGAGACAACAAAGGATCTCAAGGTGTTAATGGTGCTTATTGTGCAGTGTGTATCTTAACTTCCCCTTCCAGAACAAAGCGGAGCCAGAGAGCGTAAAACCAGAAGAAATATGAAAACTGTAAAGACATTTAATGTGTAAAAAGGACCAACTAATGTGTGTCAGCTCAGCCAGATGCCCAAGGCTAAATCTCTTGATGTGAGTTGGTGATTCAGCTGTCAAGGTGCCTGAGTAGACTTGTGATCATCATAATGATTGGCTATGGAAATTTTTTTGTGGGTTTTTTGGGCATTTGTTTTTTTGTTTGTTTGGTTTTTGTTGGATTTGGTTTGTGTTGGGGTTTTTTGTTTGTTTGTTTCTTTGTTTTGTTTTGTGGGGGTTTTTTTAGAAAGGCAATAAACAGAAAAGGTCAAAGTTATTCAAATGAACCAACAGCCCATTTTGGTGGAAATATAGCAGGGCTCGTTAACTCAATTCACATCTTTTGTGTCAGTTTTCTAACATACCGTACATCTGGAAAAATGCAGTGATTTGTAAAAGACATAAAGTGCCTCTTTCCCCCAAAGGTTTTGTTTACAGTAAGTAACAAAATATGATACAGTTTTCTGTGGAGACGGGATCTGATAATCTGTTTAGATATAATATGAAAGTATCAGTCTGTGAAATGAACAACATAAAAAGTAAGCAAATGCTCAAGATGTGTCAGCTAACAAAACGGCAAGTTCCCAAACACTCAGTCGACTGAAAATCAAAGGCTTCGGTAACACTTTTTTCCCCTTTACACTCAGCCCCTTCAGACAGTGTCCAATGTGTCGATGGGGATTGCCATTAGTGAGGCTGCTTTACATCTTCCTACCCCAGGCAAAATTTACCTCCAGTCAGCTGAAAATCCAGGTAATGAACAGAGAACTCAGGGTTCCAGGCATCCCAAAGTATCAACACTTGGTAAGAACATGGACACCGAGACGGCCTGAGGGTCCCCATCTAGTCTGATGTGCTGATGTTCTTGGCTAACAGGGAACGTTTGAGGAACAGATATAAAACTGACTTAATCTGTCCAGATTAAGTGGTTAAATTGTATTTAACTTTTGGGTTTAGGCTGTGAAGACTTTCATAGAATCATGGAATGGTTTGGGTGGGAAGGGACCTTCCAAGCTCATCCAGTCCAACCCCCTGCAGGGAGCAGGGACATCTGCACCTAGAGCAGGGTGCTCAGAGCCCCGGCCAACCTCCCCTGGGATGGTGCCAGGGATGGGGCAGAGACCACCTCTCTGGGCAGCCTGGGCAAGGCTCTCACACCCTCATTGTCAAAAATCTCTTCCTTCTCTCTAGTCTAAATGTCCCTCTTTCAGTTTAAACCCATCACCCCTTATCCTGTCCCAACAGACCCTGCTAAAAAAATTGTCCCCATCTTTCTGACAGGCCCCCTATTCATAAACCTTCTCATTTCTTTGTTGCACTTCAGATCAGCAGCCTGGAAGAGTGTGGCGTTAGCCTTTAGTTGTGGAATATTTAGCAGAAGTTTGTGATTCAACCCCCACTCTTCCCTTTTAGCTTGTGCAGGTGCTCTCAGTCTTTAAAAGCAACTGTTTGTTGCAGTATGCGTTTGCAAACTGTCAGGAAGCAAATGACATTTGTGAAAAGCAGGTTTTTCTTTTCTGCTCACAAATTGGAGGCAAATGTGTTTAAGAAGTGGTCAGAGCTGTGATTTACGCCTTGTCTGTGTCAAGACGTTGTACTGGGTACGTACGCAAAGGTAATTGCACTGGGGGCCAACCTCATGGTAAACCAAACAAATAAGAAGCTTTATTCTTTGTAAATAGTCCTTCCTGGAACAAGCAGCTTCACCTTGCACTGAGCTTCTCTGCCTTACAGTCACATTGGCCCTTTTCAGAGGCCTCTAAGTCATGGCCCCCTCCCAGCTGCTCTTTGTGAATGGAGCCATCCTTGGTTGCTGCCATTCATTCTGCTCAGCTTTAGGTCCCTTGTGCTGTACAGACATCAGGGATGTGTTTCTCTGGGTTCCCTATGTGTTCAGCAGAGAGAAAGAATCTTCCAGAGGGCGATTCAGAGGGGCAGTAAATTAGGTTAGGCTAATTTACACAATAAAGTTACTGGGTCCAGTGAGACAGTGAAAACAGCCCCTCCACAGCCCTGAGTCTTATTACTGGGTGCTAAACAGCCCTATGGTAAAGCAAAGACATCTCCTTTCCCTTGTCAAAATCAAGTGAATCCTGCTTGTATTGGTGAGAATTATGAGCGGAGCTTTCGTAGTTTATCACCTGGATGGCTGGTGATAAAGGGCAGAAAACTGAGTAAAATGAATGAATCTTCCCTGGTGAAAAGTCAGGGAAGCTCGTGAGTCTGGTGAGGAGCGGCTGAGGGACCTGGGGTTGTTCAGCCTGGAGCAAAGGAGGCTCAGGGGAGCCCTTTGGGCTCT
>JANIJG010001523.1:54385-77798 GCA_024611175.1 Megaceryle torquata | reverse complement strand
TTGTTCAGCCTGGAGCAAAGGAGGCTGAGGGGAGACCTTCTGGCTCTCGACAGCTCCCTGACAGGGGGCTGGAGCTGCAGAAAAGGCCACGAAGCACCCAGAAGGTTATTACACCAGGCACTGTGTGCTCAGAATGGGGAGAAGCTGATCTGGGTGTGAATATAGTGATTAACAAGTAAAGTACCTTAAACTGGCATTGCAAAGTGGACACAGTTCAGTTTTCTACAATCAAATTGATAACCAAATGAGTTACATCAGTGTGATGTCCCTGGGGATGTGTGACTTGGCTCATGGCACTGGAACGCACCGAAAGAAGCAGCAAGTTTATCAGGTATCAATTTGCCCTATCGGGAAGCTGTCGTATAGCTAGATGAGACTTTTTGTACTTAAAAAGAAAGTTTGGGTGGAGGAGAAGGTGAATAAGAGCAGATTTTTCTTGGGAACAGTACAAGCAGGATGTGTGCTGAAGGCATGAACCATCCCCTGGCTGCCGGCTGCATTTTAACTCCAGCTTTCAACTATTGGAGAGCTCAAGGCAGCCCAAGCTGTGAATGCTGTGACTGCAAGGGGTTAACAGGCAATTTATGTAAAGTCTTGGTATTCTGCAAAATGAAATGTGCATGTGAAATGGAAAAAAAAAAAAAAAGAAGGAAAAGATTATATTTGTCAGCTGTGCTACCATATGTTGCTCTGGCGGAAGCGCAGCAAAATGGTGACAATTTCTATTTTATTGAATGAGGATCTGTGTTGATTTCCATTATTTGAGAGTGTCTCTGGACTAACGGAGGTATCTTCATTATCACATAAAACTGTGCTCACCAGTAACCTAGAATATCCATGGCTACAGGGTGACCTGGGATTGCAGTCTCCTTGAAAATAAAATATCAGAGAACCCGTTCAATCCATCTGCATATTTTAATAGATTTAGCCCTTGGAGGGCATGGGGGAATAGTCTTGTGAAAAGATAAGTGGCAGATACAGGAAATACAGACAAATTTGAAGCTCTTTAAAATCTGAGGAGAACTTATCTCATCAGCATGATTAAAACAAGTGTGTGTAAAGGCTTTGGTGGTTGCAGACTACTCTCAGCCATCTGGTCACGCTGGGAGGCAGGGCGTCGTGGTTTGGGCGCAGAGCTGCACAAACAGGACTGAATTTCTCTTGGACATAGGCTGATGCATTTTCTTAGCTCTGCTGTGTCATATGGGCTCACTTGTTGAGGTTTTGCGGGGTGAGGGGCATCTGTGCCATTCCCTTTCCCATGGTGGGGAGATGTCCTAGAAGAGGCTGCTTTTGTTATTCTAGGATCGCAGCTTTCTCTCAAGATTTTTCTCAGCTTGCCAGGACCTCAACATGTGAGCTGCAGTGAGCTGGGTGCTGACTGTCGCGGAGCATCCGCGGCTCTCCTTGACTCCGTGTGCACCGCGGGAACACAGTGTCTCTCTGGGCCATATGTCGAATGCAAGGCATGAGAAAACAGTTCCATGGGGCACTGGAAATGATGCTCATTTGCTTTCTGGACAGCAAAAGTGAAGCTTTTTGTTGCCTTTCCTGCTGAATGTTACTCAGCATCGCTTGAGTGTCTTTCCTTCCAGTGACCACAAAGCTTCTCTCTCCGTGTCAGCCCTGCCTTTAACGTGACACCATCATTTTCTGGGTCGTCACAGAATCACAGAGTCATTTGGGTTGGCAGAGCCCTTTCAGATCATCCAGTCCAACCACTCCCCCAGCACTGCCAGGGCACCACTGACCCCTGGCCCTCAGCACCACAGCTCCACGGGGGGCTTGGAAACCCCTCCAGGGATCACGGGGACTCCACCCTTGCCCTCCAAGGGCTCTTGGCTTACTCTGCCGTGTCTTTTTGTTAGTGGCTGAAATCTCTATTTTCAACAACTGCTAAGAAGCCTCACAAGAGAGTGACCGTGGGTTGTTTCTAGCGTGCTTGGCCCAAAAGGTGACACCTGCACGGTGCTTGCCATGGCAGTAAGAAAGTGCTCCTGCCTCAGCTTCCATAGGTTAAGCTTTTCTTTGTACTAAATCTGATTAGTACCTTCTGGGGGTCTAGATAGCACTTCTGTAACGTGATCATCCTTCATTGCAAATAATAAAATAATTTTTCATTCTAACAGAAGCCACACCTCTTGTCCTTTACATTGCCTTTTGTAGGACACATTTGATTTCTGCTGTTTCTTCTTAATATTGTGGGCTTGGAAGAGAATAAATGAGGACAAATCACCTACTGTTAAAGGGAATGGTATTTTTTTCAGTGTTTCTGTCCTAGTTTCTTTTCCAGTCTCGGTATACTTGCTCTCTGAGTGCTTTTGTACATCTAAGTAAGAGGTCTGTGTTATGCTCAAGGTTTGGGAAAAGTTCCTGACTCTGTTGTGGAAAGGAAATGTCATGAACCCATTAACTTCAGGAGCTGGCAGTATTAGTAGCTATTTCTCAGGTAACAATTTCCCTTTAAAAGCTGGCAAGATGGGTTTGGTTTTAATCATTCTCTTTGATCTGAAACTGAAACCTAGATAAATAACTAATACTTGACGGAACTAACCGAGCTGATCTGTAAACCAGATATCCTTTATAAGCTAAGTATGTTAGCTAGGACACCTTTAGAGTCTAGATTTTCATTAGAGAAGGTGATACACGATGGAGGCCACCCTAGAAAACGTGTCTTGGTACAAGTCATTCCATACATCACAGTGCACGCGCTGCTGCCCGCAGGTCTGGGGCGTAACGGCTGGCTGGGAGGCAGAGTAAATTCATCTTTTAGTTAAGATGTATGTTCCACTGCAATCCGACCGTCTACTGCATACACCCCTCCTTGTATATGTAAACATATTAAACTTGAAACTACGACAGCATATGTTTAGACATAAATTCCAATAATCTATTTAAATAACTTGTGGTGAGGAAAACTTAAACAGCACGTCTTGAATTCGCTAAGCCGCGAGAAGTCGTTAGTTCAGTGTCTGAAGAGAAGGTGGAAAAAATGTCCTGCTTTGGGGAGCTGTGCCCCTTTTTGGGGAGCTGTGCCCCTTTTTGGGAAGCTGTGCCCCTTTCTGGAGACTGTACCAACTGGATTTCAGTGTAGCCAGGTTATTTTTGAGCTTCTTAAATAACTGACTGGAAGCTAAAAATCTGTTTGGGAGCTGAAACTGTAAAACAAACAAACAAACAAGTAACTTTAGGAAATGTTGTGGTTTACCCCCTTTTTATAAGATTTGCCATATAATTCTGAGGGTCTAAGAATAGTTAATTCCCTTTTCCCAAAGGACTTGCTAACTACAGATCAGTCATTTTGAAATGCAAGTCACTACTGATATTTTTATTCAGCATATTTGAAATAATTCTATTTACCTACTATAAATATGCAATATTAGTTTTCTGCATTGTTAATTGAGTTTTGATATCCACCCAAAAGCAGTCTGGCACAAATGTGAGTAAAGACACAATCTAGTAAATAGGAAAGGGGATTTAACGTAGTCTTTCATAATAAAATAAAACTAAGGAGAGTACATGTACATTAAACAATATAATTGCTTTCACCATGAATAGTACTTTGTTCTGAAAATAAATTTCAATATTTTGTAGAAGCTACTTCAGAACATATTTCTTTGCAGCTAATGATTGCCAAATAGTGAATCAAGATTTTAAAAAAAAAAAGGAAATGGAAAGAGGCAGCTCCATTAGAGTCCCCTCATCACGTTTGGAGTGAAGCTCCCGAGTGTCATCACCTTCGCGTTATGAGTGAAAACCTGTGGCACCAGGGAGGGAAGCTGGTCCCCTGTTCGTGTGGCATCCTTGTGTTCGTGCGCTCGGGAGGAGATTCTGGTCTCCTCATGTCCCATCACTGCCTGGAGAGCTGGAGGTCTGTGGGCTGGTCTGGAGAACGCAGCCCTGCTTAGGGTGCCTTTGGCAGCCAGGCTGCAGGCACATCCTGCCATTTGCTTCCCATATTTGGGGGGAGGTGCTTGGAAGCGTTCCAAAAAAGTCCCTCTGGCTTAAAAGAATCGTATTAACATTGCAAAGCAGAACTTTGAATGTCAGAATTAAAGCTGCCTGGCAAGCGGTGCCACCTTCAAGGGCAGGCATTAATATGCTGTCTTTTATTATATGAATTCCTTTTTTCCCCTTGGTCTTCATCCCACGCCTAGATCAGATCTACTCTCGGTCCTGTGGCAAGATTTGGAGAGCAGGGCACATGGTTTGGAAGTAGTGCAGGGATATCTGGATTAATCAAGTATAGACAAGTAATCAAGTTTAGATTAATCTGAGAGGAGTTACGAAAAATACCAGTTCTAAACTATGAGAACTAAGTGCTGATAAACGTGCAATCATATATACTGCAAAGAATAATAAGAATTATAATTTGCCATCCAGGCTCAAACTGTAACAGGTGAATGAAAATTTGCCTTTGATGTATGATATCCTATTATGGAAACAGAACACGGTGCCACATATAAGTAATTGTAAGAAGAATAAAAGGGGAAACTTTGTAAAACCACACATAAATCTGTAGGACTTGTTGTGCCTTACCATAAAGGCAGTGAATAAACCTTATTACAAAAAAAAAGATCTAAGAGACAAATACAAGGTCTTGGGCTAAATAAGGAAACTGACAGAGTATGTCAAACATCTATCTGACAAGAGCAGGGATGCCTGGGCTCAGTCAGAGAAGGTGAATGGAAGCAAAAATCTTAGATATCTGTAAATTATGAATGCTTGAGAGAAGGTGAACCAGACGTTCCCATTTTCCCTTCTTCATAATAGCAAAAGAGATATTTAACAAATCTGAAAAGTGATGCATTTAAACGTGGCAAAGGGACGTGTCTGCCTCGCTCACAGCTGAGCTCCGCAGGATATGAACGCGCAGGATGTTAGCAAGTGGTTTAGGTGGTTTGTGCTTATAGATAGGAACAGTCATAGTTGGATTAAGCATGTAAGCACTTTCTTTGAGATAAACTCTCCTGCTTTAAGGCATAAGTGAGCTCTAGCTCCAAATGTGACCGAGTTTAAAAATAAACTTTCCTTAAAAGAAGATAATCCTAACTTGGTCACTGCAAAGTGCTCTGCTCTGTTTGCTGAAACTCTTTTGGAGTCCCTTTGCTGAAAACTGTCAGGTAAGGTATGAGACGTGTCTATCCCAGACCTGACTTCTATTCCAGTCATCTGGCATCTGGAAAGAGGATTCAGAGGTAGGAACTGAGTCCAGAGGTGTCACTGCGAAGGCTGTCTAAGCCTAGAGAATCACTAACTCGCTCCTATCCAAGCAATCTTCTGTCTGTTTAGTTTTTGCTGGCATTTCCCAACCTTCAGAATTCACGTAAAATGGATCAATGGCTTTTCTGGATAGTTTTTGAGTGGTGCATCTTAGTACTGCTAGTTTATGATTTTTTTATTTTTTTTTTTTTAAGTATTTTGGCCTGTAGTCAAAACTCTGTGACGAGCTTCCACTCTGGAACAAAAGAACACAAATATTCAATGATCCTACCAACTTCGCTTTGTTCACGTAGATGAGGCAGAGATTTACTACAGTTTTCTTTCTGTGGTGTGGATGTCGCTCTAGCTGGGGACTGATGAACCCGAGGAGACATCCATATGGCATCTCTATGGAAACTGAGGATGGCAGATTCAATACATCCTGGTATCTGATAGTCCAAGCCTTGCAACATTTATTTGGTATCAGGAATCCAGCCTAAGGGATTGGTTGATTGCTGGGACTCACTGAGTCAAAATGAGTTTGGGTGATCTTCTGCAAGGGACAGCGGGATAACGGAAACATGAAAGATGCCCCAAAAAGAGCAGTTAATACAACTGGTTGCTCTGAGGCAGGTTCCAGTGCAGCTTGGCCAACTCTTACATATTGCATATCTAGAGAGGAGACAGCCTTACGTGGGTTCCAACACCCGGGTGCTGTAGGGCTGCTAGAAGTTCTTAGAGATTAGAAGAGAAGCTTGCTGGAAACCCTCTAGAGCCTGGGAAGCCACCAAAAGCCTACCTTCAGGAGGATGTCAGTCCCCAGAGACAGCTTCTACTGAGGCCTCTTAGATCATTAGTTTAGCTGAGGATAAAAAGGCATTTTTTGCTGAAGTTATTTTGGGAAGCTTTTCCTTGCATGTATGAAATGTCTTTCCTTCTGTTATAACATGTGTATATAGTTCAACACTTGTTTGTGTAATTCCCTGTACATATTTAGCCTGTAGTGGTTTATGTTAGACTTCAGAATAAACTTGTTTTGTCATTTTCCGCTCACCTTCTGTCTGCTATTTATAACTATATGCACAGTAATTAAGGAAGGAAGGGAACAGCCTAATGCAATCGCCCTTGAAACAGTGCTCTGGAGTGTAAGGAGGGATAAGAGAACTCGTTCAGTGTGGGGGCAATGAGAAAAATTTGCCGACGCATTTTTTTATCCCGTTTTCCTCCACGGAAGATACTGAAATCTGTCATTACTCTTTAAAAACATAGGGTACAAAGGGATAGAACCTGATGGGCTGAGTATGGATTACTAGTGAAGGAGTAACTTTTCCTTTCTTAAGCCAAGTACCATTTGACAGTTCTAAAATAAAATGTAGAAATAATTTATAGGAAAAGGCACGAGAAAAGTATCTCATGTTTCAGCCAATGCCATGATGACAAGAGAATATCTGAGAACTTCTTGCATCTGGTCCCCTCGTAACGGACCACCTCAGAATCCCAGGAGGGGAGCACCAGGAGGCTATGTGCGTTTTGACTGCAGTGAAACAGTCAGCTCCTTTCTCTGTGCTGTTCGTCTTTTGGAGTTTTTTGGCAATACCCAGGGTGACAGGGTGATTAGGGTATGCTGGAGCTGCTACTGCATACGATCAATGGCTCTGGATTATGATAGAAGCAATTCTACCATCTCTCAAAGCCATTCTAGTCTGTTCAGGTTCTTTACCACACCCAGTGCCACGATAACTTGAGTTTTCCCCTAGAGCATTAAATAACATGAGCAGAATCTGTCACATGCGGTTTGTTCTCTCAGTATAAATGCAAGGTTAGGTCAAAAACTTCTTCAACTTTCATAGTTAGACATGCTCCCTAAATATGAGCTAATATACTTATGTCAGGTTTTGGATTGTTCTTGGACTTTTTGTTTTGCATCACTCTTCCCTTGAAGAGTTTTATTTTTATTTTCCAGTTTGATACATATTACGGTGCTGAACTGCAAATACTCTGTCATTCAAGGAGTTGGTTGGAATCAGAACATTGGATCAAATGTATGCGTGAGCCAGACAATCAGAACTTCCACAGACATGGCAAATCCAAAAAGACTTTCTTTTCTGTATCAAAGCATCACAAGCTATATAAACTATATAGAGAGAGTGTTTACCTTAAAAAGTTGGACTAGATGATCCTTAGGATCCCTCCCAACCTGCTATTCTATGATTCTACGACAAGCATCCCCTTACTGAGCTGTTAAAATTTAAGCGTGTACATTTCTGGAGCAAGGGGTGTTTCTGTGGCGACCATACGCGTCCGTAGTATTCCGGGTTATCCACGTTTGCCTACAGCACAGGTGAAAACCAAGAAACTAAGACTTAAACCAAGAAATGTTAAGACTGAGTCCGCCTTTGCAAGACTGTGACCTTCAAGACTGGTACAAGTCCAAAAATAAGTGGTCTATGTAGGCAGGTAGCGGGAAGGCGCGCGACTTTCTCAGTTTGGTGACTTTTCCTCAGCACGTGCTACTTGTGGCTTGCATTTGGAAATCACAGCATTTTTGAGTGTCAGGGTCTACTCCGTATCAGCTGTCGTTATTGGCTAATGGTAATAGCTGATAATCGTGTTGGAATCTTATAGATTTTGACAATCTTTAACTGTTGGCTTTGTTATGGCAACATTACTACTACTCCAGCCAATTGATGTGTGAATGTGCCCAGGAACTTCTCACTTCATCATTCACTCGAGTTCAGACTCTAACTCCTGGTACTAACAGAGCAAGCGTTTTGATGGCACACTGAAATCTTTGCAAGTGTGATGCATTATATTCTTAGAGGCTCCCAGATTGCTAACTGCCTCATCAGATTCTGTAAGAATAGCTTTTGAGCACTGTTTTGTAGGCAGTTACACCACTTGCCTTCATCTTACATCTTTCAACAGGTAACTTGTGCCAGTAAGAGTTCGTACTTTCTATGCCACGTCTACTTTTTGTGGTTTTCTGAGGAAAACTTAGTTTTTTGCTTTTAGTACTGGGAGGTCAATCCTCATTTTGCATGTGCTTAGAATGATGATAATGTATTTAGCTCCAGTGTCTATTTTGAAATTTACTTTGACTGGTTATTTCCATTTTCACAAAGCCAATCTGTTATAGAATCTTGCTTTGATCAACAGACCCAACAAAGACCTCTGTTTTGGTATCAACATCATCCGAGCTTTGCCTTGTTGTGGTGCACTCATGAATATGTTTCCTTTTTATGTGTCTTTGCAACTTGTGCTGAGATTGACACACTTTGGCAAAATTTTATTGGAGATAGGAGACAGCCCCCCCCTTACTCTGCATGCTTTTGTGTCTTGTTATGATTGCCTCCATATGGTGAACAAAGAACTTGAAACTCAGCCCAGTAATGTATAGTACTGGCTACCTAAATGTGTTCAGCCTAGTTAGATCGAAACTTATGGAGACTCAGTGATACTATAGCACTGGAGGTTATTTTAGTCAAGCTAGGAGGTAGCGTGCAAGAGAGAGCTGCTGAGATCCCAGGCAATGGTTTGACAGCTCAGGCATCGGGTTCTTTTGCGTTTGCCGCCATTGAATGACATCTCTTCAGTACCCTCAGAGAACACGATTGTTCCCGGAGGGTTAAATGAGTGGGACAAGGCCAGAAATCCAAGGAGTTAAGTGGACAGACTAGGGGATGGTTCTCTAAAGCGGTAAGAGACCTTCGGTTGGGTGTTCACACTGGGGTTTGATTCCATTTGGCAAGTCTGCCACGATGGGTTCTTGCTTCTTACCACTGAATGAAGTTACGCTTCTGACGGGCTGAGCATAACAAGGAGTTTGTAGCATCTCATCCTCTTACATTTTGTGAACGCTGAGCCTCTTTCTCTTGATACAGCTGAACTCCTGCACCGAAGCGAGCTCGCTGCCGTTCAAAACCCGCAAGTTTTTGTATCTTGTCCAAAGCTCAAGTTTGGTGAAAACTTCACAAAACTATATGACTAATTATTTTTGATGGAAGAGATGAGCACAAATTACAACTGTTTTGGATTACAAATGTTACAGCAGTTTGCTTGGGCCAGAGGGCACAGTCACAAAATTAACAGGAAAATAGCTGTAAAAGAAAGTGAAGTTGCTTAATTAGATTTCATGACACAACATAAGCTGTAAGTTATAACTTCTAACATAAGCTAAAGGATATGTCTAACCTGTTGTGTGGGATGGGGTACCAAGCCAAATGGAAAACCTCTGACATCTTCTGATACAGTAAAAACTGTAGGAGTGAATAATCCTGTCGTAGGCAGCTTGTGTAATGACGAACAGGTACCTGCTTATTGACAAGGGAAAAGGAATTGATTTATTTTAAATTTTGACAATGTAAACTCCCTGTCTGCTTACCAAAGTTCAATTCAATAGTAAGTAGAAAACTTTTCCTATAATTCAGCAGATGCCAGTAGCTTATGCCAAAGTCATTGTCTTAACACATGGCAAAGCTCCGCTGCTCGGTTTATGGTGGTGTTGCTGGATGACCTTTTTCTTCCTACGCTGCCTATTTTGTTGAGATAAGAAATTCTTATAGGCAAGGGCCTTATTTTGTGAAACATTTTTCGTGGTTTCTCTGTGGCAGTCAGGTGGTGCAGGTGTAAAAATGGGCTGGAGGCTTCTGTGACTTTCTTTTTTCTCACTGCACATTCCTTCAGATCCTCGGGTGGGTTTGTACTCCCAGCTCAATAAAATCCTTCACCCAAAGAGAAGCTGCATCCTCTTCAGCAAAACTCAGCTGAACGCTTTCTGTAAGACTGTATCTCCCTACAGCCCATCTGTTCATCAGTGTTCGATATGTAAAAAAGAAAGAATTCAAAATTTACCTAGTGTAATGGGGTTGTGATTCCTGTAGAGTGATGCATTTCAAATAACTAAGAGGCACTAAGACCTAATTAGTCTTTTTTTCCTCAGTGACTCTGGACTCTGAAAGAATGATTTCTCTGCATGAGAGCTCTTTTTTTATTAGTGGGTTCCTTTTCAAGGACAACTTTTGATAGCATCTCATGAGGGGCCAGGATGTTACCTTACCAACAGTTAGAAAATCCAACTTTATTTGGTAACGCTGTCTTTTTTTGCCATTCTTTCCTGATGCTAACCTTGGTACAGGCTGCAGGGATAGTTGGATATCTTGACATGAGATCTGTCTCTGCCCTGTTACACTGGAATCCTTGGCTTTCATGATTCTGGACTCATGACATTTGTTCTATTGCCCTAAATTTAAGTGTGCAAATAATCCTTTTATGGTGGTTGGAAAGGTGCTCTTTACTGGGTAATGTGGAGGCGTTGCAAAAGTCTCTTGGGATTGCAGTTGGCTTTGATACCTTTTCCTACCACTCCAAATCAAGAGCAGCTAAGTAGAGATTTCATTTAAATATAATAGAAGTGGTAATCATTGTCAATTAAACACAGTTATTAAAGCACGCTGTCTAAATCCTTTATACTTACATTATAAACAACATAGCTGTGCCAGGCTCTCCGTGTCACAGAAATGGGTACCGGTATTCATGAGACGTACGATACATGTTCAGTTAAATGCATGCTAATAACATATCGTGAAACAACCGAGGCGACGGTCGCGCGAGAAAGAAGCAGCAAATTGTTCCTTCTGTCCCCGTGTGTGTGGCATTAAATCTGCCCTCTGCGTTTCGTGCCTCTCACACGCCTAAGTGAAATGGATTTCTTTGCATCTGACCAACGCATAAACCGCAGGGAGATGTTTTTAATAGGATTCATTGTGATTAGGAGCTGTGGAATAGCCCCATAGTCATAGCAATGTTAGAATGCCACAACTACTTGATAGGAGACATTTCAATCTGTCATCATCTTGTGTGCCCTGACCCCGATAATACACCCCATTCAACCCGAGGCACAAACAGAAATGGTGAGGTAGGCTTGTGGGTTTGTTTTTTTTTTTCTTCTCCTTTTAGCACAGCACCAGTCACAGCTTTTCTGGGCTCCTGAGAGAAGAAAAAAACATTTTTATTTCCTGCGCTGTTCATCCCTTAGCTAACCATTTAAAAAGATTTTTTCTTTCCTGAAACACAATAAACAAGTGGAAGGGGGGAGGAAAAAAAAAAATCCTTCCTTAGGTAACCTCAGAACAGAAGAACTTTGTGCATTATGCAGCTCAGGCCATGCCAAAATGCAATTTGGAGGGTGTCCAGCACTTCATTGGAAAGTAATGGTTTTCACTGAACTGAGTTATGACCAGCTGTTTACAGACAGTCTGTGACATACTGATAGAGCAGAACACCGTATGTTGCTTTCCAAATCAAATGATACAAGAAGTGTGACAGAGTGGAGAAACATCTGTCATTAGCAATTTTCAGCACGCTTCACTAATTCTGGACAAAATACGAGTAATGAACTTACCGCAGGAAACTTCAAATACTACCACTGCTGAAACAAGGATATAAACAGCTAGTGCTCCTAATGGCGTCTAATTTAATTCATTTGCAGTAAGAAACAAACAAAGTGGGTTATTTGTTTTTGATCATGGGGTAGTAAATAGTAATGCTGATCACAAACATTCATTTTAATCAAAGAAAAAGGGATTGTGGAACTCAACTTTCCTGAAGTTCAGACAGAAGGTAATTATCAGGTGCCTTTTTTTTTTTTTTTTCCTGCTTCTTTTTTAATATCAGTGATTTAGGTGCTTTTTTTCCTTGCCTTTTTTTTTTTTTTTTTTCCCTGTCTTCTGTTTGTTTTTTTTTTTTTTTAAAGCAAGGTTGTTTCAGAACAGGCCAAGGAGAAGTTGTTACCACATTAGAGATCTTGTCCTATGTTGCCTTGGTCCTCTCCCTCACATCTCCCCCCTTCATGTGCTCCTCCTAAATCTTCAGAAATCAAAACTGCAAGTTCTCCACCCAGCGTCACTGACTGGTGGGCACAAAGGCAGGTGAAGGTAGCCCAGTGCTGGCTTTTACCCCATTTTCCTGCATCCTGCACTGCTGCTGCTGTTCCAAACCATATAGTTCCAGAGGTATTGATGTTAAAGCTGCACTTCACTGTCTATGTGGCCCCTCTGTATTATGCATTTCAGTGTTTCCTGGTTGATTTCTCTATTTTCATCATATCTGGAGCCCAACAGCTGCAGTTTCATGATGATTTTCACGTAATGCCTTTGGAATCAATGGAGTTGTTTTGTTCTGCCATTCGCGTTCGGGGGCTTTAGTTGCCCCTTACCACTGATAACACAGCAAATTCCCGAACCCGTGAGGATTAAGTGTCAGTTCACAGGGGAAAAGAGGGGGAAACGAAAGGACAGGTTGTTACTCTTTATATGAACTTTCAACTAATGTTCACACAAAGCTATAATATGAAATGCAGAGGATAGATTTAGTCCAATCCATTGGTGTCCCACCTATGGGACTTCCCTTGGAATGGATCCCAGACCAAGAGAGTGAAAGCCATTCCGAACTGATGACTGTAAAATGAGTGTAGGAGGTCTTTGAGTAGCTGCGTAATTGCAAAATTATTCATGATAAAAAAGCACTAATCTAGAATTCCCAGTTTCTTGTAGAATTTCCTGAGGCGCCGCAGGAAAATTGTGTAACTTTCTAACACCTTGGGTAAACCAAACGGGTCGTAGCACAGTATGTTGAAGAGGAAGAGAGAATTTATGGAAACATTTTTCTATGGTGGGAGTTGATGGCAGAAATATTTTTCTCCCGCTTTAGCGCAGGAAAGGAAAAGTACTTCACAGAAACCCTTTCACCAACAGCAAAAGTGAAGTTCCTCTAATTCGTCCGGACATCTACAGGGAGAGCGGAGCAGAGGGAAGCTCTAGGTACCCCTGACACCCGGCATTGTGTTTGTGATCTAGATAATAAAGTAAGCAGACCCGAGCAATTCGCTAACACTAACGCTATTCTTTACATAAACAGTAAATGTTTAGATTTTCCTGTTCACTGACTAACAGCACACATATCATAAACACTAAGCTGTTATAGTACGTTTCGTGTGTTGATTCACTTTAACAGTTGTTAGTGTGAAGACAGGAAAAGAAAAGTGGGTGTAATGAGACCATGTGCAGTATGCTGTGAAAACAGAGGCCCTTATTTGGCATAATGGGTTGCACCATAAGGGCCATAAAATTGTGCATGTGTTAGTATCATTTTAATTATTACGGGTGCCACATGTTAAGCAGAATAGCGGAACTACTAAAACAGCTTCAAAATCCTTACTGCTGATCGCTGCATTTAATTACAAATAGGAACATTTGGAGATAGGTCACCATAAAACCCTTCTGTTGTCAAATGAGCTCAAATCTGATTTTTGTAATTATGTTTTTATACCACAGATCCCGTTGAATAACTATAGGGAATAAAATTTTAATAAGTACTGATTAAATGCAGGTACATCTTGCTTCCTAAGAATATTTATGAATGTTCTTAGCCACTTACATCAAGGTACCATCGCTGCTTCTGTTTTGGTCAGTGGTGATCATTCAACCTTAATGCAAATAAGCTGAATAACTTTATGTGCCATGAAATATTGTTTTTTTTCAGTGAAGCATAAAAGCTCTGGGTTTCAATTATTCATTCTGTTTGCTAAAGCTGTGTGCAGCACTCTAATCCTCCTGTACCGGGGCACTTGCACTACAACTCTACACGTCACACGCAGCAGAATATGATAATTAACCTTCCTAAGGCAGAGTTTTGGTGTGAGGAACGACAGCTTTTACTGGTCTGGGCCCTCTTCCGTCGGAATGACATGTTCTTAGGTTCAGATTAATAATGTTCTTTGTCGGTATCAAAATGAAAAGCATAAATATATCAGGCTTAACATTATTTAACACTAACGATGCAGTTTCACGGGTATAGAATCACAAGGATATTAAAAGGTGCTAAAAAAGGTAATTTTGGATTTAGATAAGTAAACTTCCATTTTATGTAAAGACTGACTATAAAGTTCTCTAAAGAGATTTATCTCGGGAGGAATTCAAAAATAAAGAGGTATTCGGTGATATGAAATGGAAATGGCAATTGAATAAATAGCTAAAATTCCTCAGAGGTTGTAGGCTGCATCCGAAGCCATACTAAGGGCAGCAGCGCAGATTAGAGCCGCAACAGACGTGCCCATTTATATCTCGGCGCGGTTATTCGCTCACGCTCCAGCACGACTCCACTGGAACTCGTGTCAGTTGTTCCCCTCCCAGGGAGGGCAGGATGGACTCCTCGTTCCGCTCTGGCTCAGTGCTGGAATAATGTGCTGTCTGCACGTCGAGTGCAATTGTCTCTCGCTAATGTGAAATCCTCACCTGGCAGCAGCACCCTCCTTCTGAAACACAGGCGGCTGAAATCGACTGCTCGGCTCCGGTACTTCCCCTGAACCCCGTGTAGCTCGGGTTCCGATCCCGCGTCACGCCGTCAGGCACGCCTAGTGTTGGATGGAATGATGTCCTTGAAGGGGAAGAACAACAATAAGGGAGTGTGAAGAATACTCAGCTGGTTACGTGTCCAGTAGAAAAGGAAAAAAATAAAATTAAAGGAACCTCGTGTCGGTAGGGTAATTCCAGGGTAATTCCCTGGATTGGTCCTGCTCTGCAAGGGCAAGAATACCAGTCTTTGGGTAATAAGAGAATGAAAAAGGGGATGTCAAGAGTAATAAAGATTGGTGGTAGTGCAGTTCTTAGATAAAGGAGAAACTGCCCTCGTTTTGTACCTTGTGGGTTTTTTGGGGATGATAATTTAAAGGAATTTCTAAACTTTTTCCAGAGATTTCCCAGCCTTCTGAGCCAAATCATGCCACAGAAAAACTATCACTCTACTTCCATGCAATGTTACTTCTTAGTATGCAGAAGTGTTGCCTGCGTGATTTTATGTGGAATCTTTCTGTTCCTCTCAATCTTATTATGATTGATTTGACTGGGCTGTCTGAAAATAGCAGATTCCTTGCTTAGCCAGCTCTGTGTTTTGGTTTCGTGGTGAAAGTAAATCAATCACTTTAATAAAGACATTTAAGACTTTCCCTCCAGCTAATAGCCCAGTTTATGAGAATCCCAGTGCATCCCCAGTTGTTACATGGTGATGGTTGTGAAGAAGAAATGCCTGGATTTCCTTCAGAGGCAGCGTGAGATGCTCTCCTTACTCAGAATCCTTCTTATTTAACATAACGAAAGATGCCAAAAGGAAGGGGGGAGGCTTTTAATTACTAGTGCAATGACAATAAACAGAATAATCTTACAGCTTTGCATATTCACCAACTGTTAGTAGTGGCTGCTTAAAACTTTTTATTAAGGGCATATATGGAGTTTTTAAGAGCTACACGTCAGCCCACAGCCCCCCGTGCTCCCACTACGTGTATTTGTCATCCCAGAAAACGTCAGCGATGTTTCTCTGGCTGTTCTTGCTATACTATTTATTCCTTTAGTTATGCATACAGTTGAAAAGATGGACAAATGGTTGCAATAGGTAAATGATGGGATGGCACCCGTGCTGAAGCAGCTGAAAATGGGATAACCCAGGAGGATAATTCATGTACTGAAACAGGAGCAGATGTCAAAAGAGACAGCTTGTCTGGTTTGTTTGGATGATGATTCTCTAGCATGTATTGACGGAGCAAGATTGTCAGACAGCCTGTTTGTGAAGTTGAGTGTTGCCTGTCTTAATCGTTCTTTACGGGGAGGTGACATTTTGTTGCAGGCAATTGTAGAGTGAAATTTCTGTGAATTGTTTCAAGCAAACCAAAACTGTCCTACCAAGTGGCGTTCCTTGCAAATGCCTGAAGTCCAGTGAGAACACTCAAATTGACTTCTTAAAATTAAATCCGATGGGCTACCCCATCTGTGCATTGTCTGCAGAGCTGCTCTGTTCCCTTCCTCTGGTATCCAGACGAGGAAGATTCAACTGACAACAGCGACAGGGAAGGAGAGATCCATTCCAGACAGAAGGTTGGGAAAACCGAGTCGTTTAGAAAGTAAGATACATCTGCTGCATCTAGGGAGACAGGCTTGCTCAGGGTGCAGCTTCTGTTATGATGCAGTTTTAGAGGAAATGAGGAGTCTGAAGAATTTGGGGCATTTAGTGGTGTCCAGAAAACCAAATTTCTACCTGTCGGTGAGCACATTTTCAACGCGCTGCTGTCTTGTGTAAGTAAACTCCAAAAAGTGAAACATCAGCTGGAAAACTGATGTTAACTCGTTAGAGAGAATGAAGCTACCCCGCAGGTTTTGTGAGTCCCAGTGATATTAAGGATCAAGGATTAACTCCTTTGTAGCAGAGGAGTTAAGGAACTCTGAGGAACCGAGAACACTCCCTCCCAGAAGGGTAAGAAAGGAAGGTTTGTAAAACTCTGTCGTCACAGAAATTTAGATTTTAAGCTAACATGACATGGGCACATACACCTCCCACAGATGATTTTATTGAAATTTAATCTGCCTTTTTAGCTACCTAACTCTTCAGTTGAATTTTTCAGTAATTCTCTTACTGAAACGCTTCCCTTGCCTCAGATGTTTTTGTCCTCTTGATGCTGTGGTCACTTTTGCTTGATGTACACAATATTCTGCTCCTCATCTCCCTCTCGCTTTCTCTCAATTTCCTGTAGGCCATAAAACACTGACAATAACTTCAGGCTTCTCTCTTTTCATTTGCTATCCCCATCTTTTACAAGATGAGGATTCTTCATGTCCAAATCCTTGGATTCTGTGCTCTCCTCCATTGCCAGTTTGCTATTACTAATGTGCTTTCTACTTCATTTCTCCATCCGTGCACTTCTCCCATTATCCTTTGTGTGAGCCTTTCCATGTCCTTGAAAAAACCTTCTGCCTCCTCAGTGCCAACCATCAAGCCCCTCTTTCAAATCCATCCTTAACTCACAGTGTTGCTTTTCACCTGCCAGTGACTATTTCTCCTTGTCATGGACCAGTAGACCTTTTTCTCAACAAGCAAATAACAAATCCAGAAAAAAGATAAATCAAGACACAAGATTTGAATCATAGAACCATCACAGACTGGTCTGGGGTTGGAAGGGGCCTCATCCAGTCCAACCCCCTGCAGGGAGCAGGGCCATCTGCACCTAGAGCAGGGTGCTCAGAGCCCTGGCCAACCTCCCCTGGGATGGTGCCAGGGATGGGGCAGCCACCACCTCTCTGGGCAGCCACAGCCAGGGTCATACCATGCTCAGCATAGAAAAATTTCTTCTTTCTCTCTAGCCTGAACCTCCCTCTTTTAGTTTAAACCCATCACCCGTTGTCCTGTCCCAACAGAATGTTACGGCCAGTTTTGATTAGACACTAACTCTCCTGCTCGGTGTGATCTGCCCTTCCCTTTTTCCTCTTTAAAAGGATGCAGAGAAGTAGGCGTTGCCTTTCCTTTTCTCCTTTTCTTTTAATCTCTAAAAATGATCAATGGCTGTTGATATCAAGGTTTACACTAGCACCATATCAAGGCCTTCAGCTAAAAGATACTGAGGTCAAGGACTTTGTTGCACTATATCCTTGCTACGTGAGACCTATATCTCATTCACTCTACGAATAATAGTAGCAGACTGAATGAAAAGGTCTTTAGAGGTTATACTTAACGTTAGGAGGAAATCTGTGAAAACACAGGTGTTTTAACTACTGGTGGTTTTGTGCCAGCCATGACATATGGAGCAGACACCAAGGAGATGGAACTGAAGACTATTGTTAGGATGCATCAGTATCATCTTGCACGTTGAGCGTTGCAATCTAATTTACTAATCCAATTTATATCAGGGTATACAGGCTTGTGCTTATATGTATGATGAAGCAGCCACATATTTTTAAAAGATGACATATTTTTATTTACACTTAATTTTGCACTTCCCAGGATTTTTTTCTGTCTTTTCATATTGCCTTATGGTGTGTTGCTTGACTCCCGTTCTCTGTAAGTGTGAAAAGTCAGGAGGAGAGTTCACAGCAGGTTGATGGCCTGGAGATTAAAAGTCTGTCTAAGGACATTTCAAAGTTGTAAAGGTATTATTCTCACATGTACTTATTTCTTGGTGGGTGTGAACAACAGCTACTCACCAAGCTGGTGTAGTGTGAAATAGTTTCCTGTGAAATGATGTGCAGACATATGCAGAGAGCCACATGTACAGCACATGCACAGACTCATCCCTGACTTATGATTAGGGAGATTCTTGCTGATAACTGAGTTAGGAATGACCAGTGGGGCACTCAGCGTTTTAATTACCCGCACGACTATGTGGATTTTCCGTATTTACCAGACTAAAAGCATGATCCTGTCCTGATGCTTTGAGATTAACACACTGGAGATGACCTTGACTTCTCAGCAGTCGATCATTATTACCAGGCCAACTGCAGACGGAGAATTTGCCGTGTGCCTGGTTATTCTCTATACTTTCCTTTGTCTGTCAATGCCTGGCACCAATTTTTCCCATGCGCTATGGAAGTAAGTTTTATTCTGCTAAATGTTAAAAGCTTTTCTTAATCAACCCAAATAGGTCAGCTAAATTAAACAAAATAAAGTCTTTTGAGCAATTTTCAAAACCTGTAATAATTTGATACCTGGCTATTGTGGGGATGAATACAGAATATAGTAGAACTACTACTGCTGATTATTTGCTTTTATCTTTCTAAGGTGGTGACCAGGACACTGGAGCAAGTGGAACTGAGGCTTTGTGACAAAGCCTGCTCAATCACAGATGCCCAGTGTGACTGTGACCAGAATGGGGGGGGCGGGGGGGGCTTTTCAACATGCCCAATAGTGAGCTCCTCCTGCCCTACTGCTGTACACCAGCACAGCCACACCTTTCTGGTGGGCCAAAAATTAGTGCGACACGTGCCAGAAGTGACAATAAGAAATGAAAAGGCCATATGGAGCCATTGCTGCCTGCCAGTCATTGCAGTAGGTGGCAACTGGGACAGGAGATGTATTGGAGAGGGCTCCCTGCATTAGGAGAGTAATGCAAAACCTGGATAGGATTCCTGGCAAACTTTAAATGATTTCCCTCCTTGCTCAGTTGTAACGTATTTATTATGCTAATAAGCCCATGTTAAGGTTATACGGAGTTTTGCTCTGGAAACAGAACTCGGATTGGCTACAACTGCTGGGGTGGCAGTTTTCTCGGAATAGCATTTGGTGGATATTCACTAACATATGCAGATATTCAGTCACCTGGAAGTCAGGCATTTCACCTCCAGTAGTTGTGTAGACTTCCTCTGAAGTCGTTGAAGAGAAGCTTGATGACTGCAGGAGGGGAATCCTCCTGCTTCATCTCAATCTAAAGCACTTGTCCTAGAGACCAGATAAAACATGCCCTGGAAAAGCTGGAGCTTCTCCAATCACTAGAGTGACTGCTTAGGCCTGGATAATCCTCAGAGGAGATTAATCCAACTCCTGGTAAATACTTCCTGATCAGGAATTTAGTGGGATGTATCAGCATTCCGAGGTCTTCTCAGATAATTCCGGGTTATTACGCGTAAAGCATAAATTCAGAAATGCAGCATAGGAACTAATGACATTTAAATGGAAAGAGGTACTGCACTATGAATTGCAGCATCAATTGGTATATTGAAGTCAGGAAACTCAGAGGCATATATTGTAGTTTTATTGCTTTCATAAGAATACCTCATTTTACACTGAACATCTAAATTACCAGATTTCTTTATTCTTTTAGGGTAGCAGTTTAATTAATCTTTCCTTAGATAAGGAATTTTTTTTTTTGCAAAGATTTTCTGCATATTCCATCTTCCCATCTTTCTGTCTCTTCTCGTATCTAATCCACTCCCTTTCATATTAGCAGAAAATTAAAACAAAAGGCTGATAATGTCTTGAATACTAAAGAATCTGAACACACCTCCTGTATCAGTTACTATGCTAAATACATATGCCTCTAAACACTAAGGCAAACCTACTGAAAATCAAATCTCAGTGCTTTAGCTGCTTCCTCAGGTACCTGGTGAGGCCATTCTTGAAGTTTTTATGAAGGGAGACCTGTGCATGCAGCAAATCACAGATAATTTCCCTCTAAGTGGTTTCTTAGAGTGCTGCACGATGCCACACTTGCTTGGCAGATGTCCCACCTCAAGCTCTAACTTCACACCTTGTCCTGTGCAGATCAACCTCTGCAGAACAAACCGAGAGTTCCTAGATTTGAGGAGAACACTCTGAGTGCAAAGAACTATTCAATGTGAATAAGGATGCCAGCCTGTGATCCTAAAAAGAAAATTTTTTTTTTTTTCCAGCTGTAACCACGCTTAAGCTAAGAAGATCCAAAGAGAGAAGATCAAAGTTCTTACCTGACATTCAACAACTCCAAGCAGATAGCCCCATTAGAACGGGGCCGTTAGAACGTTATCAGACAAGAAACCAGACTGCTGACAAGACAAGCACCTTTCAGAGTAGGGCATGTGCTAGAAGCAATCCCAGGAAGAACACCTAGTTATCATCTGGAGCAGGTAAGACAACTGCCTATACCATAAATAGTTATTTTGCATTTTAAAGGTATATTAAGGTGCTTAAAAGTTTAAGTGTTTCTTGACAAAAGAAAAAATGAGCAGCCGGCAGTCTTGTATCAGCCCATCTATTTGGTAGGTTTGTTCACTGATGAGCAGAATTCCACTAAAGGAAAATAGAGAGAGAAAAGAGGAAGGTGAAAGCAGCCCGTTTGGTGAAATTACCATTCAACATCAATGCCATTATCTGGGATCAGGCGCCATTCTCATAAAAAACTGAATCCCAGAGGTGCTCATGAGTCAGAACACACGACTCCTGTGTTCTCCTCGTGGTCTCGCTATGGGACCGTGTGCCCAGAGTGTGACACTGGAAAAGAAGGGGGTGTTGTATTTTTTTCTTGCTTTGTATTCAGTCCTCTTTTTATTTTAAGCGTTAACAGCGAGTAATTTGGGTTCCTCTTCATCTTCCTCCTAACTACAATAAACTTTGTGGACATGGCCACAAGTTATAGGTGGATTGCTACATTACAAACACCACTGTCACTTGTGACAATGTCCCAGTGACTCAAGCAGGAGGTGATGTTACTGATTTTTTTGAAAGAAACTTTATTAAAAAATAATGAAGTAAATCTGTTATTTGAATTCTTGAAAACTTTTATTCCCAGGAACTATTTATTTTTTCTGTTCAGTGAGAGCAGGATTTTAAGACACAGTTTCAGATGGATTCAGGAAAATGTTGTAGTTCTATGTGTGAAATCTGTCACATTATAAACCAGGTGTAAGCTTTCGGGCATAGTTTGGACTGGTTGGAACTGAGAGTAAGGAGCATGTTTCTGCTACAAATCACTGTTAGGTTTTGAAGAGATATTTAAGAGAGAACTGTCTTGATATCTCTTTCTGGTGCTTCCTACATTGGGAGTAAAAACTGTTCTCAGAAGTAGTCTGTGTAATTGGAAGGTCCTGTGCAATATCAACTGCAGAAATCTCTTCTGCACCTGATTCCTGAAAAATTAAAAAAAAAGAGGGAACATGGAGAAAAGAGGAAAGAGAAGGAAATGTAGAAATTACCTGCCTTATGAAAAGCACATTGAAATTATGGGTGCAAGATTCTACTCAAGCAAAGCCAGTGCTCCTTTAGTTTATTCACTCTTGCAATTGATATTCTGTAATGGATTTCTAATTAATCAATTTCTACATACAAATTTGTGTCTCATTGTACATTAACAGTTGTGGCAACAAAAAAAAATGGGTTCTACTATCGGTAGAGAACAGAAAATTAGGTCCCGAAGAGAGTCAGCTCATCATTGTAGAATTAAATTAAGTCTATTGATTAAACCTTTATATTGTGGTTGGGCTTTTTGGGAGGCGTGAAGTAGTCTCGTTTAGTTACGTTACAGCAGCAAGGGGAAGTATATTCAAGGGAAAGGGAATTGCCTGTTCTCCCCAGAACTATTGCAATAGAGACACTTCATGGACTAATAATAATAAAAAAGACTCGCAATTATAAACTGGGAGGAATATATGTGAGGTTTTGGTGATAATGATTTCAAAAGCAGCATTTGTTTGACTTTGCGGGTTTCTGGCAGATCTTGTGCCAGTCCTACCCACCTCTCCACGGTCATTTGAAGGACATGAGCTTTCATGGTTCTCGTGTATAGTGAGAGGAGCCTGTGGATGTTGCTGCAGAGTCTTCTTAGCATCCTTTTTTCTTCTCTCCCCACACACCTTCCTCCTTCTGTAATACTGTTGCTGCACCTCCTCCCTTCTGCTTCAGGGAGGCTTGACTCAGGGCCACTTGTGACCAGTGAAATCTTTGGACGCAGGTCCTTCAGAAGCACAAAGACCCTTTTCACCAGCGGTATCAGTTAGCACCTTTCTTACCCCGTTCTCTCGCTGAGCCGTGTGTTGGTCTGTGTCAACACAGACTGACAAAGTCATACAATTTTATGGGACAATCTGCAAACTCATTTGCAAATTTTACTGCAGTCCATCATCGCCCGCGCTCAGAGTCCAGAGGCCTTCATTGTTGTGAATAACAATCGGGAGCAATTTCTGGCCATGGTCAGTGGAGGGGTCGCACTCTTCCACCGACAGGTGTTCTGGCCTAATTGCTTCCATTAGTTTCTCTTTATTGCAGGGCTCCGTCGCCCAATGCGTGTGGTGCTGCAGCAACCACCAGACCAGATCTATCAGCTCCAGTGTGCGGCACGCTAATCAAAGCACGCTCCGCGAGCCCAGCCTCCGTAAAGCGCTCCAGGCAAACGGGCACTACTTATTTCCCCCCCCAAAAATGGTTATTATACCAAATTGCATTCTTTTAATTAGAAGAAGATATTGGTGCAGAATTTGTGGCAAATACGAGGGCAGGCATTGTGCTCCTGTGCCGGGCACTGGTGAGGCCACAGCTTGAATCCTGGGGTCAGTGTTGGGCCCCTCACTCCCAGCAGGACACTGAGGGGCTGGAGCGTGGCCAGAGAAGGGCAATGGAGTTGGGGAAGGGTCTGGAGAACAAGTGTGGTGAGGAGCAGCTGAGGGACCTGGGCTTGTTCAGCCTGGAGCAAAGGAGGCTCAGGGGAGACCTTCTGGCTCTCCACAGCTCCCTGAGAGGAGGCTGGGGCCAGGGAGGGGTTTAGGCTCTGCTCCCAAGGAACAAGGGACAGGACAAGAGGAAATAGCCTCAAGTTGCCCCAGGGGAGGTTTAGGTTGGACCTAAGGAACAATATTTTCCCCTCCAGGGTTGTCCAGGGCTGTCCCAGGCTGCCCAGGGCAGGGGTGGAGTCCCCGTGATCCCTGGAGGGGTT
>JANIJG010001523.1:29541-45567 GCA_024611175.1 Megaceryle torquata | reverse complement strand
TCTCCTCTCCTCTCCTCTCCTCTCCTCTCCTCTCCTCTCCTCTCCTCTCCTCTCCTCTCCTCTCCTCTCCTCTTCTCCTCCTCCTCCTCCTCCTCCTCCTCCTCCAGGCTGAACAATCCCATCTCCCTCAGCCTATATTGTGATGATTGTCTCTAAAAGATGCAGTTAGTATCTGTCTGTAAATATACACTTCTAAATGGGGAAAGAAACCCCAACAACTCCATGTTCACAGCAGCTAGCTGATTGTCAAAGAGTAGAATTCTTTGATTGTAAATCCGAGTATCCAGTATTTTACTGGAAAATTGAATCGAAACGTTGTAAGGTGTTGTTGAAGACAAGAGAGGTGAGGCTTGTGATCCTCAACCTTTGCTAAAACTGGCATCTGGTTGTGGAGAAGAGTAAGAGGACTCTAGATTGGAGGTAAAATAACTCATTTCAGATAAATGACATGCTTCAGGTGAAGACTGAGGCAGTCTCAGAGGGGTCACCCATAAGAAATAAACATTTTTTATTCACAGCAGAAGTGCAACAGAGAGGTTATTGCAAACAAGACAGGGGCATGTCCATACAGTTAATTATGACTGTAATTGCAGAGATGTTAAATTTCTGGTCCCTCGTCTATTTAGACTTCTTAAAATCAAGCTCACATGAAGGTTAAGCAGAGGGAGAATAGGATTTCATGGGACAGCCCCAGCTAGGGCCTTTGATCAGTTGGTCCAGAGGATCTTCTGGGTCTAGAGTAGGAACAGCAGAACAACTCCAAAGGCAAAATAGTCAACAGGTGGGTTAACAAAGACCTCGTGGCGAGGGGTGGAAAAACCTGCTTGCAGGTTCAAAAGAACAAGGCTGGACACCTGCCTGTCCTCGAGAGAAAATGAGACTAGTAAGTGAGCCAGGATAGGCAATCTCCTGTCTTAACAGCAGGCTGAATATACTCCTAAGCTTTTGTCTCTCGAATTGCCTGTCAGCCTTCAATAGGCACAAAAAAGAAAACCAGTTTCCCAACAGCAGGAGGTTTGGTCCAATGAAAACACAACAGGAAGCTCTTCCAACCCCAAAACCATGCGATACCTGAGGCTTGGTGTGGCTGTGCTCCAAATGAGGGAGGTGATAATAGCCGTGCCACCAAGGTCCCTATGTAGCCTCTGCTGCTTTGTGATCCATAGCAAGGCCAAGGTTACCAGTCCTTCCCCGAGTCTGGCTGCACCATGTATCAGTGCTTCTGGGTCAGCTACAGCATCTGAAGTTTTGGGCGCTGTCCTTTTGCTCAAGCAGGGGAAGGTTTATGTTCATTAATTCAGTCCCTGTAGTTGGGGTGCTATTATACTGCAACTGTACAGCAGGACAGATGGGCGATATCAACAACGGCTCTTTGAAAACAATTAAGAAGCATTTTTGAGCAGAGGCCAGAGTGCCCACCATCGTGGTGAAGTCATGGGTCTATCTTGGGTACCGTTCCCGTGAGTCAGATTCAAAGAGATAGAGAAGGAAAGAAAGAAAGAAAGAAAGACAAAAAAACCCATTCATGAACGAGCTGGGTCTGCTATGTGGATGTATTAAAAGCAAAGCTTGCATTGTTTATCAGTGGAAGGGGCAGCTCTTCCGGCAGCGCTCTACCATTTTGACACGGCGTGTGGACTCTGGTGTAAAAGAGAAAAAAAAATAGAAAAAAACCCCCAAAACGCATATGTGTGGTAATAATCTGCACATGACTGGTCGCTGTAATGTGCACGGCTGTACTGCCAGCAGGGAAGTGAGTGATTGCCTCTCGCCCACACAATGGACGCTGGCTTTGCCTCACATGGTTTTTCAGCAGCAGAACAAATAAGAAGAGAGGGGGGAGATAAGGACTGAAACCCACTGCCTGACCCCAGCACCTCCCAACCCTTTGCAGCTCGATGAAGTAGTCAGGAAGGAGTTTTTTGGCTTAAAAAAATTTTTTAGGTGGGCTACTGCACCCAGGGAACTTGGTGAGCAAGAGAGAAAGGCAAATACCTGCCTTTCGCTTTGACCTCTGCGTCTCTCAGCCTGGGTGGTGAGACATATGCCGCGGGAGCCGTGCTCCTCGGGAAAGTTTTGACTTGCTTTGCTAGTCTGGTGGCTCATCCGGAGCGGTTTGATATTCAAATGAATCTGTCAGGAACAAGAGTGTGGTGCTTCAGTTCTTGCTCGGGCCTGATGACATTGATTTGTGAGCATACTGCTTGACTACGGGATGTGTGACAGATAAATTTTATCAAAATTAAGGCACAATTAAACATTTCATCTTCCTAATTACTGGCTGTAGATTCAGCCTGATGACCATGTGCTGTAAGAAATCAGCGACCATTACACATTTTAATGGAGCACAGCTGTCTTACAGCTTGGTAATATTTGCACAGTGCCACAGAACTGTAATTTATGATAAAAAGAAAAAATGTGTATTGGCTCTTTTTTGCCAAAATAGATTAAGGATTCATATACTTTAATGAGATTTGGACCTAGCCTTGGATTATCGTTATAAATGATTTATGTGCATGTTGGTGGACTCCTGTAGTTTTGAGTTGATTTGTGTTTTGGTCGACCAATATGTAATTCAGTATTTCCTTGTGTGCCAGTATTTGCATTCCTTCCCCTCTCTCCATTTCAGTTCTATTTTTCCACCGTAACTTAGTGAGAAGGGCAAGTGGGAAGGTTAAGAAGAAAGCATCGAGGCGGCTTTTCTTTTCCAGGAGCCTCCCTCACAGCAAAATCCACTCCCAAAATCCCTCCCCTGCTACCTTGCTCTGCACCCTCTGCGTAGAGAGGACTGGGGGAGGGAGGGGAGAGGAAGTGGGTGACACCAGCCTGGACCAGGGTCACTCCTGCAGCCTGGAAAGCGGGGCACGGGGGCCCAGATGCCACCTGAACCCCTGCTCAGGCAGAGCCCTGCTCGAATGGTGCTGTATCTCAAGGCAGAGTATCAAAAGCCTTCCTCCTGCTTGTTTCAAGCATGACCTACAAAAGGGTGTTTGCTCCCCCACTTGATATTTCTCCCATTCCAGTCATTTTTTTCCAGAAAAGGTGCTGCTTTTCAAAAGGAAAAAAAAAACCCAACCCAACAAAATAGGTGCCTGAGTCTTAATTTTCAGAAGCACGTTTCTTCTCCATTCTTCTCTTCACTAGGTTTCTTTGACAGATTATTCAGAGTGTGTGGGGCAAGAGGAATGATGAAGATAAAAGTAGGTGTTTTTATATATACACACAGTGGTTGTGTTTGTATTTGTGCATGGGTTTGTTGTTTGGTTTTTTTTTTTTTACGTGAAACTTAGTAAACCGAATTTGCCCTAAGTTTAACTCCCCAGATTTCCAAGGAATCACACTTAAGTCCAGCGTTTGGCCCCATATGTTGTGAAACCCTGAGATCCATATGTGCAGATGAAAAGAGAAACTAAGTTCTAATTTTCATAATAAAAAAAAAAAAAAGAATAAAAAAAATTCCTGTCCAAGCTTGATTTACTTCAGTGTTCATATGCTGGAATGTTTCATACTGTACCAGGTTGCATATGCTTGCACACTAATTCTCAATTGCCGTATGCAGTTTGTGACAACCATCTGCTAAGACCTCCCTTAGAGTTCTTTCTCCCACTCAGCCCAGCTGAAATAAAAATATGGACAGAAACAACTTCTGCAGGGAGATGAAAAAGTTAATAGGGGACTGGGAGTTAGTCTGCGTATCTGATTCGAATTCAATTGCTCCTGCAGCTTATGCCCTACTTATAAAACATTGCTGAGGTGTAAAACATTAAATCTAATGGAAAAGTGTAAAATAAAGCCATACTTCCTTTGACAGACCTGATGTGCTAGAAAGGGAATAGCAAGAGGAGTGTGCAGAGCGCAGATGTGTTGGCTCGCTCTCGCTCACCACTGAAACCAGCAGCTTAGGCTCACCGTGTGTAGCACCTCATCGCACTCAAGCACCCTAAAGCAGGAGGGGGATGAGTGGTGAGAAAAGGAGGGTGTGAGAGAAGGGGATGAAAAATCTGCTCTCGGTTTCATCGCCAGAGAAGTGAATCTCAGCAGAAACTCTGAGTGCCGGGTGTTGGCCACTCGTGCCCAAGGCAGAGGAGCAAAGCAGTGAGCAGAGTGGCTGAGAATCGGGGGAGGAAATGGATGGGTGGATAGTGATGAGAAGTGATAGAGGAGAGAGCCGTGGGGTAACTAAGTGAAGCTGGACCTTGGAGTGTCTGATCAGCTCCACTTTTCCATTTTATCTTATCATGCCCAGGGACGCGGTGGAGTCACCATCCCTGGAGTAGATGCAGCACTCGAGGCTATGCTCTAGTGGTTAGCGAGTGTTGGGATGAAGGTTGGACTTGGTGATCCTAGAGGTCCTTTCCAACCATAATAATTCTATGATTTTATACAGTAATGGCTTTAATTCCCCATCACGTGTACTTCTGAATCCTGATGAAAACAGGAGAGAGTTGAGAGATCCAAGTAGTCAGAACCCTGTCCCCAAACAGGACTGGCTACGCCAAAGCCATGGAGCGCAGGTGCCAGTGGTGGCAAGTCACTGTTGAGCTAATTTAGTCTTTAAAACCTCCTGATACAATAAAGTTGATCTTCCCCAAGATCAAATCTATTTCTACCATTTACAGCCTCATGGTTCTTACTGGAGTGTCAGCTGTCGTGGAAGAAGTTTAGGGGGGATTCCCTGGTGCTGCTCCTCTGTGCATTTGCTGAGGTCCTGGTAGTGTGGAACAGAGGTAAAGATGACTCCAGGTGTCTTCTTGGCAAGAAATCTCTATCCACATGCCAATATGATACTCACCTAGTTCAGAAGAGTATCCTGGTTTTGCCCCATGTTTGCGTTGTGAGAGGAGACTGGTGCCTCAAGAGGAGAATGAAGAATTAAGACATTTAGAGGTGGAAATCGTGGGCCTTGGGCTGTGTTTCTGTGATGACTTGACTTCAGCAGGTTTTCGGTGTGAGCATGAGTGAAAAATCAATCCTCATGCTCAAGCCTAACTGCTCAGAAATAAAAGGGGGAGAAGGGGTAAAGGGAAAAGAGAAATAATTTTAAATCTGATGAAAAAAAGCATACTCGGGACTCGTGTTTTGTTAGACTTATAAAGGATCGGGGTATTTGGCAAGCTCAGTATTCCCAGGTCAGGCTTTCTGAGGTGATTTTCACCCTAGAAATTGTAAGGCTTCACATGTGTAAACTTTGAAGCTGAAATGGGTTTGAACTGTTTTAAGAGCTTTTGAAAAGCTGGCATATTAAGTTATATATCAATCTGTCCCCCATTGGTTATTATCTTAACAGCTGCTCTAAGTGTGGCCTATCAGTTTTAAATATAGGAGCAGCAGTAAATAGTGCATTATGATATTCCAGATGGAACACTTAAAATAAATTGAAAGATCCGTATATTTGAGAGTTTTCTACAGCACCACTATTATGTCACCATTTTCTGTAGGTAGCACAACAATCTCTTATCCCTACAGCGTTAAAAAGTTTGAGGACATGGATGAGTGGAAAACTGATGAGAACCAAATATTCAGCAGGATGTTTTGGCTGTGGAAAATGTTTCAGAGCTTGATGTGGGAGAGGAGGAGAGGAAAGGAAGGGAAAGGAAAGGAAAGGAAAGGAAAGGAAAGGAAAGGAAAGGAACGGAACCAGGTTCTGGGATCTGGTGTCTCTTCTTCTGGGTTCTTTCTACTCATCCAACTGCTGGAAATCTCTATGAGGTGGTGGCATCGTGAACCATCTATTGCTGACGTCTAGCATGTGGTTTCCTGAGGGGTATCTGCTCTAAAGGGGAATGATTAAGTGGAGTTAGGGAGAAGAGCAGCTCTAGTGGCACAGCACTGTGGGTGGGGAAGAGATCCCGAATCCAACAGGTCTGATGTGCTGTCTTTACAAAGTGAAAGGGAAGCGAAATGACCTTGATCATCCTTCTTCTACTGTAAAATGAGCTGTACCAGGGTGTAGCAGCTGGCTTTTGAGGGACTGGGGCTTGATGTGAACTGGTATGATTCAATAGCTGAGCTGAGACACTGGCCTGCTGAGCCCTGGATATAGAATCATAGAAACATTAAGGTTGGAAATGACCTTCAAGATCTTCAAGTCCAACTGTCTACTAAATATTATCAGGACCACTCAACCATGTCCTGAAGTGCCACGTCTACATGTTTTTTGAACCCCTGCAGGGATGGTGACTCCACCCCCTCCCTGGGCAGCCTGTTCCAAGCCCTCTCCACTCGCTCAGGAAAGAAATTATTTCCTCATATCCAACCTAAACCTCCCCTGGTGTAACTTAAACCCATTTTGTCTTGTCCTATCGCTAGTTACCTGGGAGAAGAGACCAGCACCCACCTCACTGCAGCCTCCATTCAGGCAGCTGTAGAGAGCAATAACATCTCCTCTCAGCGTCCTCTTCTCCAGACCAAACAACCCCAGGTGCCTCAGGTGCTCCTCACAGGACATTTTCTCCAGCCCCTACAATGTTTCCCAGGATGTAACCTACCACGATGTGTGGAAGCTGAGGCAGATGCCGCGTAACTCTGATGGTGCAAAGCTATGCGTGGAAGTTTGTCTTGCCTGCATCTGAGTTGGCTTTAGAGCACCAGGTTCTTTGGAAGATGCTTGGGAAGGACATTCAGCTGGCGCCAGGAAATGCTGCTTTTGTTGCACACAAATACACAAGACTTGCTGCCTCTTCCGTTTTCCTCATCTCTTTAAAAGCTGCTTCCTGCACTGCGATGTTGTGGTCACTTTTCCAGTGAGGTACGGGCAGATCCGTGATCTGCAGCACTACACAAGTGGTAAATATTTGTTACTCTTCTCCCTGCTTTACAATCTCGTGCTCTAGGAGGTGTTACAGCTGGATGATAACAAAAGAGCAATTGCTGGTTATTCCTTTTGCTTAATTGATTTGGTGTTATCCTACTGCCCAGCAGCTCTCTCGGCTGTTATTAAACATACAGTGGATAAATGTGCAGCTTTCCTCTTGAGAATTGATGATGCTAATGGCTCTTCCAATCTCTCTACCTGTAGTTTTTCTGAGGTACTTTTTACTGACTTGGCTCTGTGTTTAAACTGCTGGGTTTAATTAAAATAGTAATTAGGCTATAAAGCACCCTGAAGCTGTGACCAGGCGAGCCCCTGTCTCCTGTTAGTCTCATATTTAAAGCTTTTTCTGCCCAGTGGTTAATTCCACCCCCCGTGCCAGTGGAGGTACTAAAATGGACTATACTCATGCTTATGAAGCAACTTTCCCGGCTAAAGTCAGCTACAAAATGAACTTTCTTTTGTAAATAGGAGTAATCCTCAAAACTCTTCACCTCACCAAGGTCAGGTGGTGAGGCCAGGCCAGCAGAGGTCATAGAAGCGTAGCTCTCAAATGATCCAGTTTTTCTAGCTCTTGGACTGTGCTACAGCCCAGCTTTATTCCTACAGAATACAGAATTCATTTCTAAGAGGTCATGCTTAAGCAACCAAGGCAAAGTGACCCTGGAATTAATTCTAAGACCTTCCTTAGCACCCAGTTCCTGGTGTCTCGATCCCTCACTTTGGGTGCAACCATAGCAACCCTGTAGTTTTCAATAAAATTTCCACTTATTGGCACCAGTGTGAGCTGCTGAAAGCAATTACCTGTACGTTGCTCTGGATGTGCAGGGAAGAAGCATATTACAGGCTGCCTGTGGCCACGTAATTCAGTATCAGCAGCAAGAGTCACCGTAGGAGCAACTCGGTAACTGGATGCTGAAAAACCTCTGGCAGATTAGTTCCTCTTACTGGTAGGTGTTCCTGTGACAATATATCAATCTTTTTAAAGTAATGCATTGCCATTCATAGATCTGTGGGCTGCTTTTATACTTCCATCATCATATCTGTGGCCTTCAAAGTTACAGCTGATGGACCTTCTGTCAAGACCCAGATATTTAATCAATGTGACAGCATCCTACATTTTTTGAACCCGAGAGGCCTTGGAAAAGTTTAATGCAGCTTCCAGGTAAAGTTCAATCCACATGGCTGAGTCCCCTGAAGTATTTTCTGCAGAGAACTCCCCCTCCCCCACATTTTAACATCCCCAGTGTCCTTTACACTGGAATTAAGCGAAGGGCGAAGCTGCGGGGCCAGGTATTCATGCAATAGAAATATGTGCTTTACAGAGCTCTGCTGCCCACTAAGAGGGTGGATGCAAGACCTGTAGTTAACCCCACCACTGGGAAGAAACAGTCTGGACTTTTGCCAACAATCGTGAGTTTCTCCCCATCATAACCTCCCATTAAATGTATGTTTGTGAGCATTTGTAGGCCTAGAATAAAGAAGAGGGATGGTTTGTGAGGAAAGGGAATTGTGTAGTAATATTTGGTGGGTACAGCAACAGTTTTATTGATAAAGAAGCATCCCGACGGTGATGTCAGTCACAACATGAATGCACTGCCACAGTCCCAACAGTCACCTCAAGTTACTCCACGCTGTCATAGCTGTAACCACCAAATGATGCTGGGAAGCAGGATTACTCGGAGCGGGCAGTGCTGGCCTGGAAGCCTCTCTGTTTTCCCCAGCTGTAGCATCTGACCTCGGGAAACACAATCCCTCTTTCTACAGATCGTCCTTCCCCAGGATAAAATCACTCCTTCTCTCTCTTTGTACGCACCCATACATCTGCACACGGGGTCAGAATCTGGCCCCCAGCTCTTCTGTTCTCAGCCCTTGCCAGTGAGTTCTAATTAAATGTAAAATAAATAAATGCTAGCCACATTACACTATGAATTTCCATCAGAAGGGAACGTTCCAGAATCCTAATGGCTGTATTTTCTTTGTCTCTTTCAGTTTTACCCTTTACATGCAAGATTATTAAATATAGTCATTATTCGACCTAAATAGGGCCTGTGATTGCAGCAGAAGCCAGTTCACTTACGGTTAAGATAAAATGCTATATATCAGAGAGCTCAATGTGATCTCTATACTACCAAGAATCTAAACAACAAAACAGAACGTTATCAAACATGAAAACCCATTCATGCTGGTCATTAGATTTTAACTATGCTTTTAGGGTTGTTAATGTGGAGAAAGGGCAGACACTTGAGCTGATCGTGCCTAATGCCACAAGCATGCAGCAGAATTCCATTCTTTATTTTCTCAGGACTCCAGGAAGAAAACAGGGGCTCTGCCTGTTAAAATATAACACCTTTGACGGAAAGATCCCTCAGTTCCTCATCCCTCACTGTAGCTCCTCTCCAGAAATCGTACTGCAGGTCCCACATTGCATAAATAAGCTGACCTGTCAGGTTTTTGGCAGTTTATGGGGCTGGTCAGCCTGTAGGCTCGTGCAGTTTTTTGTTGCAATGAGATGTAATGGCTTTTCAGCGCACCATAAGCACAGTTGTGACCACAGGCTCACTAGTGTCATTTTGTGTGCAGTAATGAAGCCTGACGAGTGGTCTCCTGCTTGCAGATAGCCGGCTGTTGTCCTAAAAATGCAAACCATTGCCTCAGGCCATGGAATCAGGAACAGGCAAAGGACAGTGGCACAGGCACGGCTCCCCACCGCTCACCCTCCCTTTAGCACACTGTACTTGGACGCAGTAGAACGGTCTTTACCCTTGGACATAAGGACACAATGAGAGCAAGGGATAAAAGCGATGGTACGAAGGCCGTGTTGGAAATCGGGTTTTGTGAAGTTGCTGAGATGAAAAAAAAATAATTAAAAAAAAAAACATTGCCAAGACATTTCCCCCCACCCCCACCGTGCACTGGGAGCCCTTTGAGCAAAAACGCAGCTACTCCATCATCGCTTCCCTTCCTGTTTTGTTTGGTTTGTTGTTTTGTTGTGGGGTTTGATTTTATTTTTTTTTAAATCCACATAAATATTTGTGCAGAAATGTGCGTGCGTGCTTATTTATATTTATTTATATTCTGAGAATATGTGCCTACACCCACACCCGCACACTCGCACGCATCTCTACACATACACAGAGAGACAGAGCTACCAGGCGCGGCCAATCGCAGGAACGTGCCTTGCTGTTTTTTTTTTTTCACAGCTCATCAATATTCCAGGGCCTGGGAAGGCCAAGCGTGCACGGGGGGTTCACACTTCCCACTGCACAGCCGGCCCTGCTGCAGAGCCCCCTCCTCGCTTCCACACCCCAGGGTCGCCAGAGAGCCACTCGGAGCCGGGGGACGGTTTGTTCTCCGTGGAAAAAATGAAAAGTAAATCACAGAATCGCAGAATGTTCAGCGTTGGGAGGGACCTCGAAAGATCATCTAGCCCAACCCCCCTGCCAGAGCAGTATTGCCTAGATCAGGAACGCATCCAGGTATGGTCTGAATGTCTCCAGAGAAGGAGACTCCACACCCTCCCTGGGCAGCCTGGGCCAGGTTCTGTCACCCTCACCGTGGAAGTTTCTTTTTCCGTTTCCGTGGACCCTCCTGTGTTCCAGCTGCACCCCTTGCCCCATGTCCTATCATTGGGTGTCACTGAGCAGAGCCTGGCTCCATCCTCCTGACACTCGCCCTTTCCATGTTTATAAACATGAATGAGGTCACCCCTCAGTCTCCTCTTCTCCAAGCTGAAGAGCCCCAGCTCCCTCAGCCTGTCCTCATCAGGGAGATGTTCCGCCCTCTGCATCATCTTTCTGGCTCTGCTGCAAATCTATCCTGAGTCAAAAAACAGTTAGGCCTTATCCTGGAACTGTGTGGTTTGTGACACCACTTGAACACGATCTGTGCAACCTGCTCTGGGTGACCCTGCTGGAGCAGGGGGATGGCACCAGATGATCTCCAGAGGTCCCTTCCAGCCCTCACCAGTCTGGCATTGTGTGATTTAATTAAGTCCTTTTCCATAAACCAGGCACCAGTGAGCACCCTGGGTGCACATGGCAGGGGATGCTCTAAATCCTGAAACCTGGAGCATGGTTTGTCCTTCAGGAGGGCAGGAGCTGCAGGTGGTTTCCACCTGCACAGCTGGTGCTTTGTAAACAGCTACAAGTAGAGGATATTGGAGAAAAAGTTACAAAACTGTTTCAGGTATAACCTCGGTGTCGTATTCTTTCTCCTGTTTTGTAGCTCACTGAGAGTCATCCTTCCCCACAAAGCTTTTCCTGTGGTGGGAAGTGTCTTTGTAGAATGCCACGTTAGAGGAGAACATGGAGCCAAGGTTCTCACACTTAGAATCATAGAATAATAGATCGTGGAATGGTTTTGGTTGGAAGGGATCTTCAAGATCATCAAGTCCAACTGGTAACGCAGTGCCTGGCGCATGAGGCTGAGAAGGAGGGACGCGAGGTAGGGGCTGGCTTGTGGGTACCGCTCAGCAGCTGCATTGTCATAGAAGTGACACCCTGGGCCTCAGTTATAAGACCTGCACTACCTGTGTTGGCATTAAATCGGGGTTCATCGCCTTCCGCCACACAAAGGTGGCAAGAGCAAAAGCAGCAGTGCCCTGTGTCCCAGCGGTCAGACACGTGGCTTAGGAGCAACGCGCCGTGTTTGTCTTTATTTCCTCAATGTGTAGCTTAATATTGATATCTCTGAGATGTTAAATATAAACCAGAAAACACACCGAATGTACAGCGTTGCCTTGGGAACCTTGACTTCCTTCTTTTCTTTCTCTTTTTTTTTTTCCCATTTATGAAATTTAGTGATAGAAACTCTGCAAAGCAAAGGTAGCATTAACCCGGTCGTTGGGTATATATAATGCAGGAAGGCTTGAACTTCTGGGACAGCAGCTATTTCTATGGATACAGTATGTTGAACAGACATGGAACAAAGAAAACCAAAACAGTTGGTTCTCTGCTGTCAAGGAAACAAGCTGCTCTTTCTGCTTAAATATCTCTTACCAAAACTAGGAGGAAAAAAATCCTCCAAAACTCGAGTTTGCACTTAAGAAGAAACCTGACTTGCAGGCACTGGACTGAATGAATTTTCAGATATTTCTGTAAGGGATATTGTTATCTCTGATCCAGGTGAATCTACATATCCCCCTGAAAGCCCCCGAGGTTAAGGTTATTCTTAAAGGTAAATATTAAATCATTTTTTGAGAACAGTAGGAGTCCAGAAGGGAAGTGAGAAAACATTCTGCAGTGTTCTGGTTTTTGTGCTGCATGCAAATTACTTATTTAGATTAAACTCTGTTATTTTTGCTCCTGTAATTCAAATTCCTTTTTTTTTTTTTTTCTTTCTTTTTTTTTTTTTTTGGTCCCTATTCAAGCCATTAGGAGCTTTGTTGTTTAAAATAGCAAAAGCTAAACCTCATCTTTGTTGAGAAGCCGAGCATTTAAATGGATATATTGCTTTCAGAGGTTATTAAAAATCGGTGTACTGACTAGAAATGCTTCACCTGATAAACAAAGTGAAGATGCACACACGCGTTCTAGATGATGCTTCCAACGTACAGATTTCACGGGAGACAGCAGCTGCTCAGAAACGTGGTTAAGGTTCCGTGAAAAAAAAGGGGCTATAGGAAAAAAATGAAATTATTCATAACAAGTTCTAAATCTTGGAGTTGCCTCCTGGTGAGTGATGCTCTGGCTGGAACAACCAGAGCTTGTTGCACTTCATCTCGAGCTCCTGTACTTGAGTGAAGGATATTGCAAGACTGTCAGGGAAGCACCACCCCAGAAAATAGGGCTTTTCAAAACAGAAGAATATCCTATGAAAAAGGTTGTTGGTTACGGGCCACAGAGGCAGGTTGTGTGACACCACTTGTGGGCTTTACATGGATGATGGCTGGATGCCACGTGTCCTCCCAGCAACTGGTACTCTCCATGAACATGTTCTCAGCTCCCAGTAACGGAAAATTAATGTGTATTCAGCACGTTGCCCTTCTGCAACCAGGAATTGCCATAAACCACACCAGTGTGCTCTTCCCGAGGGCTGGGACCTGCAAGGGAGCCTGGCTGTGCCAAGCAAGCTTGTGTCTGGAGGTCACATCTGCCTTGGTAGGAACTTACAGAGAAATTCAGGGTATTTGGCCCATCGTGTACGAGGGGTTAAGGCTGAGTTTTGAGGAGAGTCACTGCTCCTGGTAACAAGTGACCAGAAGTAAGCCCTTTGCCTAGGCACCCTCGCGTGCTGTATTAGCCTGGCTTGTCTCGTAGCCTAGAATCAGTTCTTGGAGTGGTTTTCTTGAGAAAAGGTTGTGAAGTGATTTAAAAAACCCACAGCCCTTAAGGAACAAGAAACTGATAGATTCAAAAAGCACCCTCTGAAATTTCATTAAAGATGCTACACACAGCCCAACGAAAATAGGAGTTACTACTGAAGACCTAGTACTCATCCCTAATTAACTTCACAGTGTCTTCTTCACAAGTGCATGGTTGATAACATTCTGTGTAGTAACCTTCTTCCCGTTGCATTTCCCAGCTTTTCTTGCTTTGTTTAGACACTATTGTAGCAGAAAAGAGGGTAGGAGGGCTAGTTTGTACACTTCTGAATGTTTGAGCTCTGTTTAATCATTCTCATGTGTGAAATCCTTTATTAAAGGAAAAAAAAACAAACCAAAAAGAAAACCAAACCAAGAAAAACCCACAAAAACCCACCCCAAACCAGTTTATCTGATACTTAGTGCTCTTTAGTACAGCACAGCTTGGTAGCACTAGGTACGTCTTGTTGAAAGTATGTCCATAAATATGTCCCTTGCAGCACAGAACAGCTTGTTAACTTGGCAATCCTCAGCAATTTGCTTTGAAAAGTTTGCCTCAGTTTTGATAGTCCAAATGTAGGGCAAAAACTCGGAGGAACTTTTTAGCTAATTTTACCAGTTGACACTTCCCTCCCGGGTTTAACTGCCTGCTTACCGGAACAAGGAGCGCGGCGCCTCTTCCTCCTCCTTCAATGAGCTGGTTTTTTGGCGAGGTTTTTTTCTTTTCTCATGGGCTGGGTTTGCTGATTTTCTGCTTTCCTAATGTACAATCTGCAAAAAAAAAATCTATGTTCTTGAGAAAATACTATTCTACTCTCTTAACCATACGTAAGCCCGGCGCCACGGCTGGATAGGGGATGGCATTACTGTGGATTTGCAGCGCTTTCAGCCTGAAGGGAATTACAGAAGCGGGCCGGCGCTATCTGTCCCCATGTCACAGGCAGAATAAATGGGGCACAGAGAGGACAAGTAAATCGACCAGTGCCTGAAGGCTACAAAGGATCAGCAGCCTTGAGAAAAGAGCAGATGTTTGCATGCCTGGTGCTGTCGAAAATTGCTACCCTCCTTTTTCGTTCCAGTAACACTTTGGGCTGGCTTTGTCGGATGCTCTTCCTAATGGGAGGATGGAAGCGGGATGCCTGCCTTATTTCTACCAAATACATTAGGTTGGCTTGTGGGAGAAACCCTGAAGTGAAAACTCTTGAGTCTATTTCTAGTTTAACCACATGAGGACTGTGATGGGAGGTACTTCTAAGTGGGTTACGATGGTTAACTAAGTGAAAGATAATATCCCTTTGCCATTACTGTCCAGTAGGTCTCATTACTCCTCTGGGCTTGCTCCTTTGAATAAATTAAAAGGATCCACTGAGAACCATTTTGCTTTGGGTTTGGTTTTTCTTTTTTAATGATTGCCAAAAGCCATTTGCTAGAATAGTACAGAATGTTTACAGATGCCTTAGGAAGAAAACAGCAGAATGTGGAACTAATTGTGTTTATTCAAGATAATTATGAAACACAAATGACCATTACTTACAACAAGTCCCCTGATGGCTGGAGTTTGACTCAGGGGGCCAGGATCAAACTCAGTAGAGAAAGGCCTTCGTGTGCCGTTGCGTTGTCCCTGTGGACACCAGCTACTGCAGTCACTGCTCACCCCTCGGTGCTCCTGTACCCAGCTCGTGTTCAGCACAGAACCACAGCTGCTAACGTTGGAGAGGAAAGGAGGGAGGGAATGGTGAGTGCTTCAGAAGGAAGATCCTGCTGGGGTGAGGAGCTCCAAGAAATGCAACAACGGGCTTTTCTGGCAGTTAAAGGAGAAGTTCTGTCGCAGGACAGCAAACCTGCTTTGCTGCACCAGTGATGGGCATTAATCTCATCAGAGAATGGGATGCATAAAGCAAATCTAAGGATGTGACTATTAATCTCACCGTAAAGACCAGGGCCGTGCACATCACATCTGTGTTCATCCCATCACGGCTGGTCAAGCCGTCCCTACATGTCCATGTCAAACTGGTGTGCACCTTTCTTCATTAACAGGGCGAGAGGAATCCAGGGCAGTGTGGTGCTGGAATTGTGTAAAGGTAGATGGAGAAGGAACCCAGTGACAACTTTCATAGTGAACAAATGAAAGTAAATCAGATGCTAGATGAAGAGAGCTAAACATAATCTGGTTCCCTGGTTTTGTCTGGGGCACTGAAGTGTGGTTTTTGAATTGATCTAGGAGATTTTCTGTAATAATGGGTCAATAGTGCCATTACAGTTTCATTTCGTTTACTTCAGTCTCACTGTTGCTGTAGTTGAATTCCTCTTGCTTTGGACAAAAAGGAGCTATTTAGAATACCAAAAAATGTATTAACATGTGAGAGGCCGTTTATATCCTCAACAGTGTGAAAACATGATGCAGGCTGTAGTGCTTTTGTTGATTTAGTTTTCTGGCAACATACACAAAATCCAAAGCTCAACAATGTCCAAAGGAAAAAAAATCAGCAAGTCCTTTTTTTGACTTTGGATCTTGTTTTCCCATATGGCTGAGAACACACCGCAGTGAAATCCTGGCCCTTAAATCACTGCGAGTTCTGATTCAATGGTCACTTGACATGCCATGCGTGTAGCTTATGTTAAATGTTATAAATCAGCATTCCTTGTAGATTTCAGAATTCCAGGGAAAAGGCTGAGTGTTAGAACTGGTGGACCAATACAGGATTGTTGATGAGGGTTGAAACCCACTGGCAAATCCATTGTGATTGATAAATGACAGCAGCTCAAGAGTACCAGAAAGGGTCTCAGCACAACACTAGATCTTAGCAGTCTGGGTCACTGCTAGCTAAGCTCTCTAGAACACTGGAACAGGTTGGTTGGTTGGTAGAACACTGGAACAGGTTGGTTGGTTGGTAGAACACTGGAACAGGTT
>JANIJG010001523.1:12129-27557 GCA_024611175.1 Megaceryle torquata | reverse complement strand
TCCCTTCCCTTCCCTTCCCTTCCCTTCCCTTCCCTTCCCTTCCCTTCCCTTCCCTTCCCTTCCCTTCCCTTCCCATACAGGTTAAGGAACTGCCCATCAGTCACCACCCTGCTCTCCTCTCGTTCTCCAGCTGATCCCCCTGGCCCTGCCGAGCCGCCGAGGTGAGAGTTCACTGGCAGAGGTGGAGGAGGTTAAAGATAATAAGAGTCTAAACATCCAGAGGGAGTTGAGCTCATGTACAAAGTCATAATTACATAAGCCATTATCATCGTCCGGGTGAAAAGAAATCTCTGCGAGCAGGGCTGGAAAGCATTACTAAAGACAGGCTTTAAAAGCAAGGATGGAAAATATCCGCCTTGCTCCTGTGGATGCAGCGTGGCTTGAGCGAGGCTATAAAACGAGGATTGTTTGGTGATTCAAGTAGAAACCTGTTAAATGGATAACCTTGTTGCAGCAGGTTTTAATTCTTTTAGCAGGTCTGTTCTTTCAACAGGTATTGATTCAAGCAGCCTCTGCTATTTTTATCAGACCCATTCTAGAGGCACAGAAAAAATGCCACCGAGGATTTAAACCCCTGGTAAGCTGTGCAGAGGCAGAGTTTGTAATACGCTGCTTGCTGCTTTCACAAGCTGGACAAACCTCGTACGTTATGGGCCAAATTATGCCCTTGGATGAGTTCTCCTGACTCCCACTGCTGTCAATGTGGCTGTCACAGAAAGCGGTGGGAGAGCAGCTTGTGCATCCAAAGAGGAATCTGGCCTCAAATCTATTGTGCCCGTAGTCCTTCTGACTTGGATATTTCTCGTGCCTGCCTGACTCGCTCGCTTGTTTGTCGAGGTACGAGAAACACATTTCAAGATATTCTTAAAAAAAAAAAGAAAAAGGGGGTGCAGGGAGAAAAGACCTCTAGTGCTGCAGTGTTTGTAAGTGTGATTGTAATTACCAGAGGTTCTTTAGCCAGATTTTCCTTGAAAAGTCACTAGAGAGATGGGTTTGTAGAAATCTGGTGTTTCTGCAGCCTTCTGAGGTTTGGACAGGCCTGGCTGATATCCCCTACAAAGTGAGCAAATCTGGTCATTTTGCCCCACGTTTGACTCTGCCAATCCTCAGCCTGCCCATTGGTGCTGCCCTCCCCAAAGAACATGCCTGAAAAGAGCCATGCAGGAAACATTCTGCTGCTTCTCTGTCGCAGGAGCTTCTCCTCTCTTCCCTCGGGTGGCCTGTCTGGGAGTAAAGGATGGTTTGGGTGATACCATCAGCAGATATAAAATGCCAGGAGAAGCCAATTTTGGGATGGGTAACCCCCAGGAAACTCAGGCTGAACATACCTTGTGCATCTCCTGTGGCAACTGTGGTGGGGACCTGAGGCCCCATGGATGGTGGCAGGAGGGCAGCACTAAGGGCCAGCTCCTCTGGAGGTGTTCCCACTGGCCCCTCTGAACGTCCCCTGGTGTCCTGGCCACCTCTGTGAGCTGGATACCAGGTTCAAGATTTACTCCTCTCGGACACGGCTGCTTTGAATTTATTTTATTCCTAGGCAGCTCGTTGGAGTGGTGAATTTCTACATGCACTCAGCATTGTCATAGTCATATCTCGCCTGAGGGCATACTGATCCTTGTTACCATATTGACTTGATGCTTTTACATCTGCCAGCAATAGGTCTACACATTTTTTTTTCTACAAAGATTGCACATTTTCCTTCCCCTGCCCCAAATCTCCTTCCACACAGTCTCTTTTTATTAAGGTAAAACACTTATTTTTTTCTATTTTTTTCTTTTTTTTTTTTTAGTGCAGCTTTTCCAACGTGGCTCTGTTCGCTCAGGTAAAGGCTGTGCGACGATTTCTGCCGCTAATGAAAAGAAAGGGTAAAGCAAACTGAAATTTATTGGCAACAGAACTTCCTTTCTAAGTTATAAATACCCAGGAAGCAAGTTTTGCATTTGCTTTCCAGAGTGCAAGACACACAGCAAAGGGATAGGTAGTTACTGTTCCTTCCTAATTAAATCTCCGAAGAACAGGGGAGCGGCAGCACGTCGGTCCGTGGTGGCTGATGCAGCACCAGAGTTGCCACCACAGGCAGTTTCTTCTTGTCACTCCTGGTCTCCATACAGCTGGAACTGTAAAGGTCACTAACCACAAGCAGGTGCTAAAGCGGGGCCAAAATAGTTTTTGCTTAACTTTTAGCATTTACTTAACTGATTACTGGTTACAAATCTGACACACAGCAGACATAACAGTGCTCTCAAGGAGATTAAAGGATTAGGCACTCACTAGCTTAATCAGATTAATCAGAGATTTTGAACACAATATATTTCTATCCACAGAGGGGATACCTGATAGCCACATGCTGGCCTGATTTGGGAAGGGAGACTGGGGATGGACAGACCAAGACAAAAGAGGGCAGAAAAAATTGCTGGTTATCACAAGGATTTTTCTACAAACTGCACTTGCAATGCCACTTAGAGACCTTGTGTTTTCTAGTGGAATCACAAATTTGCAAAACATAACACCACCACCAGCCAGTAGCCCACGCAAAACTATAAGACAACTGACATCGTGTCCCGCTCTGAGCTCGAGACACCGGTGTACAGTAAACATATGCGCGTGGTTTTCCTTATTTAATTTGAAGACCAACTTTTAATTCGTGGGGAGAAATTCTTTTCCTCTTCTTTTTCTTTGATGCCACAGCATCCAAGAGCTGAAACATAAAGTGTGGGGAAGGACTCTGTAAAATATTAAATGCTTTGTGATGAAATGGGAAGATGCTGTCTGATACGGTGAGTTATTCCGGAGTAGGAAACAAAAAGCCCCAAAGGTTTGCTGTCATCTGTGAGAGCTGCCAAAGGTAGAATTTAAGCCTGGGTTTACCTGTGGAGCAGTCTGGTATTTCTGCAGAAAACATGTGTTTCTATTCCACACGATTTGCATAAAGGGGAAAGTGGGGTGGAATCTCAGCCTATGGAAACCGAGGCTTTGCTGTAGTAGAAGTTACTTAACAACTGTGGTATTTCTACCAACAATAGCTAAAGAGAAATCACAGACAACATACGAGCCCCGGTTTTACACGTGGAGAAGAAGAGCAAGGACAAATCACCATAACCGATGCTACCTTAATCTATCACCCTCTTCTTAACAAAACCCCAGAACCTTCTCTTCTTTCTTAATGCCTTTTTTTCTTCTCTTACTTTCCTGTTGGGTTTTTTTTTTCCATTTTTTGGGATAGTGACCTTAACAAGTTCCCTCAGCATTCTGGAAGGTGTCGGTCTCGTGTCTGAATCATATCTCCCTGACACCCAGGCTTTGGAAAAGAAGCACTTTTAAGAAAGAAACAAACAAATTAATCTCCATGTGCTTCAGGAAAGACGCTGTAGTTGGACGTAGGCCAGGTTTTTGCTCTGAAGGATGCTCTGTGCTTGGCAAAGCCCAGAAATGCGCGTCTGCGATGGCTCTTCTGCTAAGGTTTTAAGATTTAATAGTTCCAGTTCTTTAAAGGAGGAACTGCGGCTCGGTGGGAACACAGCGGCTAACAAGGGAAAATCGCGTTACCAGCAGTGAAGTGTTTGTTGGGTGGGAACTGCAGAAAGAGAACTGAACTCTGGGAGGGAAAGGCTCCAACTGTGCAGCCTGGCAGCCCGGGCCTGGGGTGCTTCCTGGGTCAGGGTGCGCGTCGGGGCGACGTGCAGGCTCCTGATGCCCCCCTCCCCTCGGCCCAGAGCGACTGGAGGATCGTTCTTTACTGAGAGGATTCCACAAACCTATTTGCAGCGATCCACCCAGACGCGCAGCGTCCGCCATCCCTCTCCCAGCCGGCCCCAGCCACGCTTGGCTCCCCGCGACCGGTTCCTCTTCCCCCAGCCCCGGCAGCCGGATTTCAGCTGCGCAACCCGTGGCAACCAGCATCCCATCGAGAGGAGAAACACAGGCACAAACACAAAGCCGCCTTTGGAAAAACGGCGACCGCGCGCTCAGGCTTTGCTGTAAAGACAGAAAGAACGGGCTGAATGAAAAATGTGCCAAGAACGAGTGGGATGGCGTGGCTTTATTTTCACAAAGAAGTCTCTCCTAATCGCACATTAACTGTCTTTTCGCGAACAAACTTGTTTCCACCTAACGCTGGCAGTCGCGGGAGCCCGAGCGTGTGCGTGTGTGCTGGGGAGAGGAGGGGGGAGCTGCTTTGTGGCAGGGTCTGTCCGTCTCGTGCCTGCGCTGATGGAATTATTGTTTATTTTTTTAATTTTCAGAGGTAGGTTGATGACAGCTGAAGAAGACTGTATTTGCTGAAGAGCAGCATGATGGTAGAGAGGAGCGGAGCTCCTGAGGGAGATCTAATGGTGCCTCTCCTTCCTGCACAGAGATAAAGACTTATAATAAGCGTGTATGTTCACCATCTGGCTCTGTGCATGTGGTCCTTATGGAGGCGAAAGCAGCACAATCTGTAAATGATCAGGAGCCATCGCACTCTCTCCAGAGAATCCACGATGCAATCAAGGTGACAGATGGCATGGCCGCTGCTGTGGCCTCATGGAGAAGATCAAAATCACCTTCAATAAACTCTGACTGAAATGGGCATGAGCACCTCAAAAAAGTCAGTTTGTCAGTCAAACTGCGACAGCAAGCTGCATTGGGGAAACATAGCGGCCAGCTCGCTGTTTTCAATCGTTTCCGTCTGACTGAGCCTGAACTATGATCTTTCTCAAATTGTCCTTTCTGTTTAGCTGAAGCAGGCCAGCAAATTGCCAGATTCATAGCTTTATTGAAGGAAATTGAAAACATGATGTCCTCAATTCAAGGGACAAACAGCTGGCAGGTGCTTGGACACCCAAGCACATAAAATGGACCCCTAGTCTTTTGGACAAGTTTGTCCAACTTTTGTGGGAATAAATACTGATATATAATAAACCAGATATAATAAAATTCCAATCTAGGCAGGGTTTATCAGGCATTAGCTGACAGCGATTATATGGCTGCAAATGAACCTTGCGCTACATATTAAATGCTGGGTTTTCCCATTTATGTTAAAAATTCCACATCTACTGCTAATTAGAGAGATTTTAGCTTCCCCAGTTTTGGATGAATATCTGAGTGTTGCCTCTTTTGCCACGGCTGCTTATCCAGTATAGCCACAAAGGGCCCAACCCTCCAGTGTTCCCAACATCCCTCATAAGGTGGCTCAGCACCTGATAGGATCAACCTCCCCGGGCCAGAACCTCTGAAGAATCGTGGAATTGTTTAAGTTGGAAAAAGACCTTTCAGATCGAGCCCACCCGCTCCCCCAGCACTGCCAGGGCACCACTGACCCCTGGCCCTCAGCACCACAGCTCCACAGGGGGCTTGGAAACCCCTCCAGGGATCACGGGGACTCCACCCCTGCCCTGGGCAGCCTGGGCCAGCCCTGGACAACCCTTGTGTTGTGGGGAAGAAATTGTTCCTCATGTTCAACCTGAACTTCCCCTGGGGCAACTTGCAGCCCTTTCCCCTTGTTCTATGAAAGAACTCATCTGCTCCCTGTCAACCTGGCCCCTCCACCTCTACCCACAGCACCAGCAGCCCCAAAGCTTGAATTTCCATCCTGGAGCAGGCAGGGAGGTACCTACCAGGTGTTTTCTGGTTTTTATGCAGCAGCATGAGCAGCCATGGGACTAGGTGAGCTTCTCTGATGCAGAGCTGAAGAAACACATCCATTCCTTTTCCTTTTTCCCGATTCTTTCTACTTTTTAAGCTTACTTTTTACATGTCCTTGGCTTGGTCAGCTCCTTTTTTTAAGGGAAGCTAAAGCGATGTGCTTGTCATTGTTTTCAAGATTGCATATGAAGCCTCCCAGGCTGAAGGACACACTGCGAGGTGACAGAGGAAGAGCAGGGCAGCCTTCCTCCCACCCGCAGGGTCCAGCCCCGAGATCTTCCCGGGGCCCACCGCGGGTCTGCTTCAGTACGAGCCGTGGATCGGCGACCGCGTCCCCGCTCCGCGTGGCAGATGGTCACTGTCTTTCTCGGTTTGCTCGCTTGCACGTTTGGTTTCCTACCACCACATTTTAAAACGTCCCTGTCGCCCGTAGCCTTTCCAGCTACTCATTTTTAGCTTCGTTACTCATGAAATATTCTAGAAAGTCCTTTGGCCTGGTTCAGAGTCTGCTCGTGGCAGTGAGTCTTTTCATCATCTTCTCTGGGTTTGAAGAAGACCGTGGCACTTACTCTCTGTACAGAGAGCGGTACCAGAGGCGATTCCATTTCTTCTCTTTTTCGGTCGGGCGTGGAGCACGGGTCACCTTTGAAACTCCAGGTTCCTGTTCCATCTGACTCGGGTGGTTTAGAACTAAACTCCTGAGGGTTTCTGCTGTCTCCGTTGAGAAGTTTGATTTGGCACCACAAGGTCTTGCACTGCTTTTTCCTGTCCTGCAGTACCAGGGAGCACAGCAGACCAGGTGTATGAGCAATTTCTCCCAGAGCTGAACCTTTTCACAGCTGACTCTGCTGCTGGTGTCCAGTTTATCCTCAGGGAAACATCTGAGCATTGCATGGACATTTCCCACGGTGCAGTTTCCCAGACAGAGCTAATGTAACACCATGGTATATTAAATACAACGCCAGCACCTTGAGGTTCTTGTGTGGACCTTCTCACAACACCTGACATCTTTATTATGGCAACCGTCCGGCGTGGTGAGGCATCGAGGCGTTTGGACACGAATAAGATTTTGAAGCAAAAGTATTTTGAAAAAAGGATGCACTTGCTGCGCTGGGGTGTCTTTAAATTGCAGCCAAGCCCTGGTAGCTTAGGTGGAAATTTCAATAAACACGTGTGTGAGATCAACAGAGGGAAAGCCAGGCCCACCTGAAACCTGCTGCTGCCTGGCTGAGAGATCTGGAGGTCTTTCCCCAACAGAGAGAAGTTTCATTTGAGGCAGAGGAATCTGATGCCATATATTATGAGGAGGGAGAAAGGATAGGTTTCCAGATAATTGAATGAAGTGAAGGGAAATTTAGGGCCAGGAACGTGCTTGTCCTTGAATGTTCTTTTCTCATATTCCAAATAGGGACTCGGTGTCATGGACCCGTGAATACAAAGACTGCTTTTAAATCTCTGCTTCTTGCATGACTGACACTTACCATCCAGTAGCATCTTTCAAGACATCCTCTGTGCACATTTATTTCCAAATAATGTATCGAACCCGTAAAATCTCATTAGAGTATTTTAGCTGCGATTACACTGCCATATTCTGTGATCAACATCGAAGTCGATTGTCCCTTGGTTTAATGTGACCTTTTACCACGACAGCATAAGTACAGGACAGTCACTGTCTGAGATTAAACAGCTTTTATGCCACGTGCTGAGGGTATCTCGGTACATATCGATGGAGGGGGATAGTTGATTGAAAAGGGGGAATGTTTTGTTTTCTGGAAGGAAAAGACAGAATTTGGAGCCTAGCAACGTTGCCTGGGGAACGTTTAATAATATTGCCAGGGAAATGAACTTTCCAGCTACGCCTGGGAACCTGGGACCGCTCCTTCCCCTCCTTTTGTTTGTTTGCTTGTTTTATCCCTTTGACCCTCGTTCTACTGAGAAAAATGTTATCGCTTCAGTCTTTTTTGGAAATCGTTTAACATGGAAGGAAATCGGGAGAAGGGGAATATCAGCCTAGAGCAAACCCGCTCTCAGGACTGGCGTCTCTTCCACTGGCAGTTCAGGGCAATTTCCATTCCGGTTCCCTGGACAGCTTTCTGGGGAAATGGGATGTTCTACTTCCATGGTTATCATCGCAGCAAAGGCAGCGAAATACCCCCTTAAGAGGAGGTCAGCAGAGTCCAGTATCGAGAGCCCGAGGTTTCAATGGAGAAGAGGGGATGAGAAAATGGAAATAAAGGATTGATTTTGAACAGCAGCGCCGGTGCTGCACGTGTGTGACCATCTTCCATCTAATGAAAGCACCTCATAGAGGGGAAAAAAAATAACTCGTAACCGCAGCAGATGTCTTGCGCATGCAAACCAAGATGAATTTCTTGCTATCAGCTCTCACCAGGAAAGGGGAATGGCTATAATAATGTGCTACTGTCAATTTTGCTTTAAAAAAATTTCTGGGACATTTTCCATCGTCTGAGCGGTGGCCGTGCTGGGACCAGCAGTATGGGCTGAAATATGGATGATACCGGACCGGTATGGGGTGGCCGTTTACAGGTCTATGGGTCTATGGGTGTGTGGATTAAGATTGCAAAAGTTGATATGGGTAACAAGGGGGTGTTTTGCATGCAATTTTTGCTTCTGTGCACGTGGGAACAAAGGTGCCATCAGAAAAGGTAGACAGCAAGGTCTGTGAGTGGAATCAAACAGCTACAGACCCATCTACCCTTGTTTAGCAAGGTCCGTTTGCACCGTGGTCTCAGCCCTGTTTCTAGTTGTTCACGTACCATTATTTGAACATTAAATCCTGTCATTGCTCCTGTGGTGGGAGCAAATTAGTGAGCTCAGGACGGTCTGTCTAAAATCAGGAACCAGGAGCTGAAAATACTTGGTATGACCGTGGTGTGCTTCGTACCACAGAGCCCTCGGACCACGGTGTCCGCGCGTTGCTATTTTAACAGCAGCTGCTCCATCTGGGTGCTACTGGGTCGGCTCCTGCTTACCTGCAGCTCCACCAGAGCCCCAGGGTGGAAGCCTGATAAGAGGAGATGCGTTGCTTTGTATGATAAAAGGTACTTTCTTTGTCTGGCAAACCACTCCTTTTGTATGCACATCAACCAGATGGCCATTTCAGTTTGTCTCCGGCTGTGAATCAGACAATATGGCAGAATTAAGGGAAAAGCAAAACCTTCCCCTCCACCCCTCCTCTCTCTACATAAAATTAGAAATCAACAACCTTTAGGGAGATTTAATTTTAATACTTCATTCCTGTGGTAATTTAGGGACTTTCTCCTTGCTCCGTTATCACCCTCGTTAAGGTGTGACCAGCTGAATGCTTAAGGACCATAAGACAGAACAAAAAAGGGACTAAGAGATTAAATAGCAAAAGAGGTGTGAGAGGCAGTGATTATGTAAAAAATAAGAACGGTAATTTTGGTGCTCTGGTTTGATCCAAACAACGTTTTGCATGGTGAGATTCCTGTTGGGGTTGCATCGCAGTTCTCTTCCGTGCCCCGTTACGAAGTCTGGGGTCTTGTTGTAGGATTACACCAGAAGTTCTCCGTGGGTGGGTGATCTGCACTGGTTTATCCTACACCAGAGATCCTTCTGTCAATTTTGGGCAGCCCCATCATTACTCTGCAGAATTTGCAGAGAATTTGGGAAAAGAATTTGTTCTGAGACCAGGAGGTGAGAGGCAGCTCCCGCACACGTGGGGAATGTTACGTGCTCTTGATATCTAAATTTGATGGCTTCAGCTGGAGAGGAAGAAACAAGGTGAGGAATGAGGGCCAGCAGAGATCTCAATGCAAGTAAATCTCCACAAAAGTTCGCAATCTGCAACAGCAGCTCTAAGACCTTGGCTGTTGGACTTCCAGAGCAAAAAGGCCTCATGAGGTTTACAAAGGTCTACTGTACACAGCATGGAGTTACTGCCATCATCTAGAGCCTCTTGACACTGCTCATTTGACTTATTTGTCACAACTGTGTGGGATCGAATTTGCTGGAAAGAGACCCAAAGCCACTGTGCCAGAAAAATAATAATAAAAAAAAGTCTTTATTTCCTGGTAGGAGAGAGCAGGTGTAGATTATGTTTGACTGGGGTTAATTTTGCACGTTTCAAGACACCTGTACCACAGAGTTCATTTAAATTTTCAAAATGTCAATATACTTTCTGATTTTGGCACATCTGTCAACAAAAAATTATCTCTGATTACCAGTAACTTTTGCTATGAGAGTGGTAGCCATGTGCAGTCGTGAGGAGGGACATTGCTCCGTGAAGCATGTACCTATGGATATACATTACATATATACATTAGCAACTGCTCGAACTACATCCCTGGGCTGAGTCCTTGGTTTGACTGTTGTTTCCACCTACTAGTAACCAAGGTACCAAGGAATACACAGGTATTTCTCTAATGTGTGAGGAACAGAACGTCCTCTTGGCTCACAGAAGACCTCTAAGAATGAGCATGGGAAATTATGTAAGATTAGGTCCTGTGAAATATTGAAACTGGGCATTCTTGGGAGTCTCCTGATTGTTGGTGAGAATTCCTGTTGACTTCTATTAGAACAGAGTTTCAAATCCCATCCGAAACCTTTAGTTAGTGACAAGGTAACCATGTTCAAGTGACACGTGGCAGCAAGGGCAGTGGAGAGGAGCATTTTCTCGTGCGTTCCCCCTTGGCCACTTGGAATTTATGCCAGCAGTGACACCAGGCGATTGTGTTTCATGGTTTCCTCGTGTTAAATATACCTGGTTTAAGTTTAGCTTTAACAAAAATCACTCAGTATTCCATTTATACGTCCAAGTTTTGCCAGAAATCATGGGAAGAAAACAGCAGTAAAAAACATTTGAGAACTTATAATTTATTGGTGAGTACTACTCAACACAGGAAGAGGGAAAGAGGTTATAAACAACTCGATTTCACGAGAATTTGGGATGTTTTACACCTTCAATCATTTATCCTAAGGCTCTGGAAATCAGATTTCCTATGGCTGGCTGCTGTCGTAGTAGTGAAAGTAAACATAACAAAAGGCAAGAAAATGAGATGTTCTGGAGTTTTGAAATGATTAGTTGCAGTTCTTGTGCATTAACCTGTGTTAAGAGAAAGTTGTGAGGGCCAGGAGCCATTTTACTGATGTTTGGTGGGAGAAAACTTTTGCCCCAGAAGTTTAAGGGTGAACTTGCCAATGCAAAGATTGGGTAAAGTAGGAGAAAAAAATTAATAATCACAATTTTGCAGGAATGAAGGTTGGGTGTCATCCAGAGATACGTGACAAATCTCTGCTGGAACTGGGGTTGAACTCTGGAATATCAGGTGTATACTACCAAAGAAATATCAACCACATGATATCTGCTTATAAAATCTCATGAGTACAAGACTGTGACTGAAATATTCCACATTTTCTGCTAATGAGGCAAAAATTCTGAGGAAAAAAAAAAAAGTAGAGATTACATGAGGGTTAGTTATGGACTTTAAAATTCATTTTCTGGGTAGGGAAATACAGAAGGTAGCAGAAGCAAAGATTCAAGTAGTTTATCAATCTTCTCTCCTTGTCTCAAGACTTGCAGTCTGAAATTTAAACCCTTGTACTAAAGGGGCTTGATTTTTGACAGCATTTGATACTCATTTTCAGCTTTAGGTCTCTTTCTCTTTACAAGGTTAAGTTTTACCTGTTCTTTACTGTGCCTTGGTCAGAGATGACATCCAGCACAGCCAGAATGCTGGGAGATCCTTGGAAAACCTGTGAAATTAAAATAGCTCAGCGCAAACCTAAGGTGTGTGTGAGAAATAACCAATTGTGATGCAGGGTTTCTTTGTACATCGGTGCTCCTGGCTGTAGAAAATGGCCAGTAATAGGGAACTCTTTCGCAAAGTACCTTGAGAGCTGAAATGTTTGAACCTATTTAATAACTAGGTTTTGTTATCAGTTAGTAGTGCATTTGTTGGTACCAGGTGTATTAGAGAAAGTAGAAGAGGTGGTGTGAGGTGTGATATGGAATAAATTCCCCAAGGGAAATTCCTTCCTTATCTGATGTAGAGAGGGGGGAAAAAAAAAAAAAAAAAGGAAGAAGAAAAAAGCAGAAAAAAAAAAAAAAAAAAGAAAAAAGAATGGTATTCTGAAAAGGCTCTGACAAAGCTGCCTTTTTATCCAAGGAGTGGCAGAATTATCATGTTATCTGGTACATGGTGATGTTTTACTAGGAGAAAGGATACATTTGCCAGCATAATATCTGCCTTTTGATAGTCCTGCCCTGTAAATCTGACGCATTAGATCTCAAATGCAAGCCCAAGAATCTACACACCCATTATTTATTATTTATTATGCTGATAATTACAGTATAAAGAAGGAAAACTGTTGGTTTGCTTGATAATTAGAAATAAACCCCTGTCATGGGCAGGCAAATTTTAGCTGTAAATCTCAGCACAGTTCTCTTATCAGATGATCTTACTCTAAAGTCACTTCAAAGCTGTGGAAGAAAATCCCAAAGGTCAACAAAAAGAAAAGGCATTTTTCTTCTATGAGCTGGCATGCAATCTTTCTGTTAAATAAAATTTATACATCTATATAAGCAGTTTGCTCAAAATTAATGTCTTCCTACCTTCATCCAGTTATCTTCTCACGATTTGAAATGAGCAGAAGTCATAACTTATGGTATATGAAGGCTTGAGTGCTGTAGATGGTGTTAACATTCCTGAGCATGGCTCCCAGAGGTGTACGTATAGCCTGCAGCGTGTGTGTGTGGATTTGTGGATCTATATGTTCTCACTAATAACTAGTGAGCCTCTGGAGACAAAGCCACCTCTTGTGCAGTTCTGAAGTACACGAATAACCTTAAACACATGACTCGTTCTGTCGACTGGGCTCTCTCGTGCATTTAAAGTTACATATGTGCCAACGGTGATTTGATGGATCGGGGCCAAAACAAGTAGGGACTGTAGTGCTGTGGGGCTAACGATGCTCTTATTGTCAGACTAATCCCCCCTGCTTTTGCAGGAACTTGAACAAAACAAAGGGGTTCTGATTAGTGGGAATTCTTTAAGGTTTATTTTAATTTGTTTGATTTCATTCCATTGTGCATGGCCCATTTTTGTGCCTGTGTTTCCAAGGAAACAGTTGTAAAATGGAATTTGAGATGATGAGTTATCAGGTTCCTTGTCGGCAAGTTTCAAGTGATAGTTCCGAACTTGACAAATCAAGTTAAAAATAAATAAATAATGGGAGCATAGAGATAGAGCTACGTGTATAATGTTTGTTGTCACGTGAATTAAGTTCTAATGCTTTAATTTGTTTGAGGACAGGGAAATTGTTCTGATGGCTGCCAGAAGGTCACTGCGTCGATAGCAAGTATACAATACACCACGTATGCGGTGCTGAAATTAACGGCTGCATCTGCTGCTGGTTTGATCCCAATAATATCATCTCACGAGGAGGTGCTGAGCTAATCAGACTGACTCCATTTAAGAAGTGCTTTATCTTCACTGGACAGCTAACAATAAAAGAGAAATCTAACTGGGACGTGTGCCTTAGGTACCAAAATCCCAGTAGGGGTTGGATGTACAGTAAGTCTAAGTGGCTGCAGATACTTTGGATGGTATTTACAATCTGTTAATTGCTGTGCAAGCACAAACACAAATGTTTATTCCAAAACATTTGTAGAAATGTGTGTGTTTTAGAGAGCAACAAACAAACCAAAGTTCTGCTGTTCTGCTCCTCAGCTTCTATATTATTCTTATTGCAATACTGAGGGTCCCCTGAGTAAATACATTAAAAAAAAAGAAATAAAATTTAAAAAGCATTGGTTGGGAAAAAAAAAAAAAAGAAAAAAAAGAAAAAAAGAAAACAGCTTTGTAAAAAAGACTGTAGATCCAAGTTTGATTCTGGATGTTTTCATGGTGATCAACCTCCGGAAAAAGATGAACAGAAAACTCCAAACTCATACTGAGGACTATGTTTCACATAATACTGTTTTTCAGTGACACTTGCAAGACAAAATATTGCAGAAATATTTCAGTCTTCTCTTGAGAATGGATTTTTTAAATTTTTTTTTAATTTTTTTTAGGTAATCTGCAAGTGATATGAAATCCTTGGGTTTGAGGAAAGGAAACCAGGGATTTCTGACGGGACTGTATTCCAGCTGCCCTCCCTTTCTAAGTGGGGAAATGATTTGCTTTAATTTTAATTCAACTAGCATTTGTGCTTCAGACATTTAATATCACTCATGGCAGGACTCACAGGACTCTTCCTATCATGCTTTCTTTGCCTTTTACTGAGCACCCCTGTGAGGTATGGCAGAAGCTGAGACAGCAGCGTGTGGACCCTGAGGTCCCGCTCTCCCTGTTGATTAGGTGTGGGACCGCACCAGAGCCCACCTCTGCTCTCTGGCATCTGCACTCCCTTTTCCATTAAACTCCCCAGAGTGCTGGAGAGAACAACTGAGATCATCCCCATGGACATTCCTCAAGCTGCAAGATCAGGAACACTCCTGGTTCCCCACATTTAGAAAGCAGGTGTGAAACTTTAACAGTCTGGGGGAGGAGGTGGGGGGAGGGAATATCTTAATTAGAGCCTAAGGAACAGGATCCTGCAGGAGACTTTAGGTTAAGCAAGGAGTCAAACCTGGGTTTCTTCAGCTGGAGGCTATTGCCTTGATGCCTGAGCTGACCTTCCCCCCCTGTTTACAAGCCATCTGTAAGTGAAAATTGAAAAAATCTGAGTGCTGATTATGGAAATGCTTATATCTTGACATCTGCAAAGGGCAGAGAATTTTCTCTGCTCTTTCTTCTTCCTGGTCTTGTAAACTGAGGGGTTAAGACTCCCAAGTCCTAGCTTTTCTACATGTGAGAAAGTTCCTGCCTGGTCCTGTTTTGTCGTTCTTGTCTTGAACCTTTGGTAAGTGTGAATCTTAACTCTAGAAAAGAAGCAGCATTTTCTCTCTGCACTTATCTACAGGGCCCTTGGGGGTGACCAGAAATGTGGTGTTTAAGAAGGCACACATACACGTGTTGTGCATTTTTTGCTTTTCATACATTAAGCCTAAAACCAGTTTACGTTTCTGTGTTAATTCGAAGCAAGTCCCTTTGAAGTCAGCGCAGCCGGCCGTGGTGAGGCAGGGGTGAGGTGTGGGCTCTGAGCCGTAGGAGCAACTCATTAAACATGGGGCATGCTTGTAGTTATATTTGTCTGACCCTTTTCCCTTCCCTAAGAGCTTAAAAGAAAGGAAAGGCAAACAAGCCCTCTTGAAGACAATCGAACCTGACACAAAAGACTGTAAAAGCTTGAGAGATGGTCTAATGTGGAAATACATATTTCAGCAATTTGTAAATTGTGCATTATATAGCCGATGAGTAATCGTGGGCTGTTTACCAGAGAGGAGTGTAGACAATGGTTCATGTACTGTCTTGTCAGTCCGTGTGACAGGGATGTTCTATTGCTGGTACAGAAATGCCCACAGAAGAAACAGTACCAAAGAAATGAGTACTTGCCACTGTTGAAGTGTTAATAGAAAGCTGGTTTAATGTTGTTAGAGGTTGGAAGAAGTCTCATTTTGAGACAACTAAAACTTTTAAGGTTCCCTTCTCTAAATGCATATTATAAGAGTGTAAAATGCATCTACACACGATGTGTTCTTATCTCGTCTGTCTCTTTTTTTTTCTAATTCTGTCTTTTGATGTCATTTAAAAATGGCTAGAGGAGTGTTTTGAAGGCTTGTAAAGGGGTGGGGGGGGGGGGGGGGGAGTGGCTCTAATTTCCACGACAAGTCTTGCTATGAAGTTCCGGGAATCAGTTTGGGGGGGTTATTTCAAATCCTT
>JANIJG010001521.1:0-23996 GCA_024611175.1 Megaceryle torquata | reverse complement strand
GAGCAGAACCTCCCTCGATCTGCTGGACACGCTCTTCTTAATGCACCCCAGGATACCATTGGCCTTCCTGGCCACAAAAGCACATTGCTGTTCCATGGAGAAAATATAATTCCTTGTTTTCCTTTAGAGATCCAAGGCCATGACTAATGGCTGTTCACAGCAAAATAAGAGTCATATATGGTCTGTCTGAAAATGACAATAGGTATCAACAAAAATTACCTGCTTTTGCCCAGCATGACTCTTATCTTCATGTTCCTCTTCCACTCTATCTTGTTTCAAGGCTTTCAGAAATTCACTTCTCTTATGAGTCTGTATTCTTTTCAATTTTCTTGAACAAGGCTGATTAACTTTGTAAACAGGAGATGAAGAATTTGACCAATTACACTAAATTGGGGAGTCAGAAAAAAATATTGTTATTTATTCAGAAAAGTCTGAAACAAAAAGAAAATCCCTGGCACTTTCACAAATCTTCCACTTTCACAATATAGCCTCAGTCAAATAAAGACAGAATATATTTCTATTTCAGTATATATAGTTCTTACATGTAAACCCAGAGACGCAGGTTTATGGAGCACTGCTAATGAATAGCGAACCATCTGAAGGGAATCACACTATCAGTAGTTTTGAATTTTAAACCTGTCAGGTTATACTTCCTAATGCACCATTTTTTTCTCCAAATCAAACCTATTAAGAAAACTATGCAGTACTTAAAGGTCAGTGACGTTCCTTCAATATTTCTCACACCTTAACTTCCAAAAAACATTATTTAATATAATTATGCGTAAAACTTGCTGATCCCATCTAACCAAATAAAACATTTTGCAGATTTGATAATAACTACAGACATTCCTGTACCTCTTTCACAGGAAATGCCTTGGCAGTTGATTTGAAAGGACTGAAATTGCCAACACCATATGCAGATTTATGAGGAAATGGATTCCCAAGTTCATTTTCTTTTGCTTGGCTTTTCCACTGTGTAGGCTAAACAAAATTTTAGACAGAAACTTAGAGTCATTAACTACAGTATTATTTTTAGGAATCTTCAGAAAAATTAAGTAAAAGCAAATCATAACTACAATTGCGATTTAATGCAAACCCCTGTTTTCTTGTTGAAAAAAAGACTATTTAGAAGCAATTCATCCACTCACAAATACTGTCTACACTTTATATAAAGATTAAAATTTCAGAACAATTGAGACCCTCATATTTGAGGTATTAAGAATCAAAGTATGAGTCTTCATCTGATGAAAGTATTATTTTTAAGAACCACTCAACTATATGCTCTCAGGAGCACAGAAAAATTCCTAAACCAAAAATCAAGAGAAGAACAGGGAAAGTTGCATTTGGAAAGGGACCAGAAAGACACTAATATGTTGTAACATCATCTCTATCAATAATTGGGATAAATTCTGAAGGTATTTTTATGCCACCTCTCTCTCTCCACTAGGTGTCTATTTTTCTGTTAAAAACATATATACAAAAAGCATTGCTATTCTGCAAGTTAAAAAAACATCCTTTTCACTCTCATATTCACAGCTCTTGCACTTCTTAAAAAGGGTAAATGAGAAATAAAGAGAGATTCGATTACAATATAATTTAAAAAGAAAAGTGAAAAAAAGTTGTTTCAATTCACTTTCACTGTGTGTTGCACTTAGCAGGAGTTGAAAGCATAATACTCCAGGGATAATATTCTTGGGGTTTCAATAAGCACATTCAGATTTACAGCATGATTTTTTTCAGCCTATTGGTCATGCCACTGATATCCAAAACTACCTTTGCAGGTGAAGTGACAGTCTTAGGGACAAATTCTTTATAAATGCCTGTGCTAGCTCCATTCCATACTGTCTGTGAACAAAGACTTCGTATTACTGGCAGTCTAGGCATCTGCAGTTCTTTTGTAATTCCTTTTTCAGGGACTGGTATTTTTGGAGATCTAGAATTCAAAGGGTACTCTGGAAAAGAGAAGTGTACATATTGTAAGTGTGCACGGGTATACAATCTTAAGTTTCCAGTTCATAAGGTACTGCACAGCCATATTGTCCAGAGGAAGCAGGAATAAATCAGGAATTTAGTCCAGTATTAGTTCCACAAACAACACACTGTACAAACCTGGACAAATACAGATTCTTTTTCATTTTCTACCACCATCATTTGTAAAAATATTATATTTGGCAAAGCAGGAATTTTACTTTCAGAAAGTAAAGGTACTCTTCAAAAGAAGCCAGCTACACAACTCATTTGCAAATACAAAATCCAAATAAATCAGTTGCTGATAGTTACCTAATCTTCAAAACAGATTATTATTTTTATATTTCCTTTTTAAGGTTACTATAAGAATAACTACTTACATACTTATAAACAGCTCAGTTCAGAGCCAAATTCTCCACACTGAAGCTCTGTGAGACAATAAATGTGTCATACTCAAGACCACAGCAATGATCAGTTTCTCTATCGCCATGCCTCAGATGGGCTTAACAGAACATCTGAAGCCTACACCATTTCCATGTTCAAGAGAGTACTAAAGAGATGTACAGTCAGCTGTCATACTAAGGAACTAACATTTAACAGTTTTAAAGAATGTCTATTAAAAACAGTCAAAGTTTTCAAAAAGTGAAAAAAATACTTTTCATTATTGTTTTGCACGTGTTCCAATGTGGCATTAACAGTCTTTTCCATGATTTTCTCCTCTCCTTTCAGTTATTTCTACTTCATAGACAGAGTCACCATATCCTATATTAATAAATAATATCTTACAGCCGTAAATTAATTTAGCTTTGTTTAGCAGGTAGATGTTGCAAAACACTTGTGATGACTGTATACTTATCTCTCATTAAACTTTATGAAAAGAATTTTCATAATACTTGCATCACATATACACAAGGTAAAACACTACCTAACAGAAGATTATATATTTAACAGATGTCAGAATGGGGTGGTAAGATCTCTCCTGTCCTGAATATTTTTTTTTTTTATTAAAGGAAATAATAACAGCCTTAATTTCAGTTTTTCAATTACAAAACAAGTTTTACGTTAGCTGAGCTGTAGTAAAATAAGATACCAAGCTGTAAGCTGCAACAAGCCACTCCACTGTAGTTTACAGGTTGGATTAGATGATCTTTAAAGGTCCTTTCAAAACCATTCTATGATGTTATGTAGCTAACAAAACTGTCCAATTGCTTGTGAAGAGTGATATCCAAAAAGCCTGGAAAGCTTGCCCTCCTTCAGATCAAACTTAGTGACACAGGCACCAGTCACAGCTAGAGTGCTGCAAAGATTGTAAAATGCTTAAATTGCTATGTAATTTTTCCCAACTTGCTTATGAAATAGTTATTTTTGCTCTTTTATTGAAAGATAACTGTATTTTCTGGCTTTCACATGAAAGCTGCTGGACACATAAAACTGGAAAGCAGTTTAATTGTTGAGACTCCTCCAAAAGTTCTTAGCAATTAGATATTTATATTGATTGGCTGACCTACATCTAGTGTTACCTAAGAGACCTAAGAGTTCAAGACATACTGGAGAAGTATGAGCAAAGGAATCAGCAACCTGAAGTACCATTTATAATGAGCAACAAGTTTCAGATCTCAGTATTAGCAACAGTTTAAGTAGTAGCTTTTATATTTAAGGTTATTTCTTCTTCAAGAGAAAGGTTCTTATTTTGAGTAAGTTTATTACTTCAAAACCTATGCAGTCTAAAGCTGCCACCCTCTTAAGGGTAAACAATTGATTACATGAAGCCCACAGATTTGTAAAATGTCAGATAAATTTTATCAGATAGAGGCAAGAAAACAATCCCAGGCTGCAGTTATGTTCAAGGCTTACTCTCAGAAATACATTTGTTACAAGTAACTTAGAAACGCAGTCAACAGTTAAAGACATTTGTTTCCAGGATGAGACACTTAAATGCCTGCAATCTAACTTGCTCTTCTCAGACCTCCTAGGTTTCTCTCCAAATAGTTCCAACAGCTTTACTAAGTCAGAAACACTCTTTTATGAAGTTTTCAGCTAGCAATCATGTACACTTCCTCTTGAAAATAAAGGCGAAGATAAAGTCTTGACATCTTTACAAAGAAGACATACTTGCTCTGGGAGAGAATCCTAGTTGGGACTGCATCTGCAGAGCAATAGATTGAGATTCAAACTGAAGTGTTACCTAACAAAAAGATACTTACGCTATAGTAATATTGAAGTTTCCTTAATTCCAATCTATACCTTTATAATGTAAATCTATATCCTTATAATTATATATATATATATATATATATAAAAATCCTACCTGTAAATCAAATGGGTGCTTGCTCTGGTTTTGCTTTGAACCACTGCTCAGAGAAACACCCTTCAATCTATAATTTCTGTGCTTAGTCTTAAAATGTCAGCATTCATCATAGGTATTTCATACTGGTTATCTTTGTTGACCAGTAAAGGAGAAACTTCCTCTGCCAAATGCCATTTTCCCTGTACCAAACACTGACTTACCTCCCTTTCTCTCCAGTCTTTCATTTGCTCCTTCATTTACTGTCAATCTTCCAACCCTTAGGGTCTCATTTTCACAAAAAATAGTTTCCATTTCTTTTTCTCCTTTGCTGATGAGTCCCTTCTTTGTACTTCCTCGCGCTTCAAGCTACACTTTCTCCCGTCACTCTTGTTTAGGGAAAAACCTTTGCTACTGTTTGCAGATTCCATTGAAAGGCATAGAAAAGTCAAACACAGGAATGGGTTCTGTAACTATCAATTGTATTCCTTAGGAAAAGGAGTTTTCATCATGGCCAGGTAGCTGTCAATGAGAGGTAACTGTTAAGAACCTACAATTCCTCTAGTCCTAGTTGAGGCTCGAAGCTGGTAATCAGTTTAAAATACTATGGAATATGGCTGTATGTGCTCTGCAGATTTGGATGTTGCTTTTCTCCCAATCTATCTCTAAGAAGAAAAATAAGTGAATTCTGTTAAATGCCTTGTGATGCTCTAGTTTTGGCAAATAATTATATATGTGCATAGTGCTAGACATTGCTCAGGAATACCCTTTTTCTTTAATATATGCTCATTTATCATTGTCTATTTTTATTTGACGGGTGATGGTTATATCTTTGTAGATGTGCTTGATTTTTTTTTTTTTTTTTTTTTTTTTTTTTTTTTTTAAGTGGGAAAATTTATCTTTCTCCTACTCTCATTGGGTAGCACAATAAAAAGGTTCTTTGATCGATCTTCGGTATGCACAGAGGCAATGCTGCATCTTTCAAAATGTAACCTTTCTTACTGTTAGTTGATAATAATTGATTTTACTTATTATACTGGTATAGAGCACACCTGACCATGTTCCACTAGGTGGCAGCTGCAAAGTTTGCGATCCCCTTGCATTTATCAAGATCATTTTTAGCAAAGGCTGACAGGTAGTGGACGGTGTCTGGGGAAAAGCAAAAGGTGTAGACTGCGGGTGGGAAATGGGGCTAAAATTGAGAAGACTTGCGTAAATGTTAAAAATAGCATGTAATTTGCTTTCCTCATGAATTAATGCAAGTGTGGTACAAACTAAGTTGGCTGGAAGCGATGGTTTTCTGTTCTAGTGCTAACATGACATCTGGGCACATTCATTTACGATTCCACCTTTCTGCCCATGGAAGCAGGGGCTGCGCAGTCATTAAAGTCTTAGTAATCCAATTTATTCTCTCTAGATACTCTGTCTTCTTCCCAGTACAGAGGAGGCCCCAGCTCTGTACAAAGCGGATCCCCTTGGTTCCATCCCAGTCAAAAAACTGTCCTCAGTAGTCCCAGAAGGCTGCTCCTGAGGACGGCAAGGAGTGTGCTGATGTTTGGCCTAGTGTTGGGCGGTGCTGTGAGAAGGAGGGAGCTGGACGCGCTTGAGCCCTGTGGGGCGCTCCCAGCTCGCCATCTTCTGCGCTCCTGCGAGGCCCTGAGCCGGCTCCGGGGGCGGCTGCTTGCTTGCCCGCCCGCCGTGTTCCTGTTGCGGTGCTCTCCTTCAGGCGCCCTCTCCTCACCTCCTCCCTCTGCAAGGAGTTCCCGCCTTGCTCCGCTCCACCCCCCGCCCGCGGCTCCCCGAGGCCCGGCCCGCGGGGATCCTCTCGCGCAGCCTCGGGGCGGGGGCGGTTAACGACCGGCGCACGCGGTCTCCCAGCAACGCGGGATGGCGGCGGCGGGCGAAGAGCGGAGCCGCGAGTACCTGCAGCGCCACCGGCTCCCCGAGCTGCTCCAGCGCCTCGCCGCGCTCCTCATTTACCACCGCCCTGGTGCGGCACCACCACCCGGGACCAGGGCAGGGACTGGGGCGGGACGGGCGCCGCGTCTCGGCCTGGGCAGCTGTAGAGCCGTCCCCCCCACCCGAAAAAGCAGGGTGGGGATAGGACGGAGGGAGAAGGGCTTGTGTGGCCCGCAGTCAGTGTCTGATTGTCCTGCATCTGTGAGCAATTTGATTTCGTTGCAGAAAGACCACGCGAATTCCTGATCCAGGTGCTGGAAAGGGTGCAGGCTGGAAAGCGAGCCGAGGGGGAGTACCCGCACCTCATGGACGAGGCCAACCTGGCTGCCATGTTCAGCTTGCTGGATGTTGTAGGGCAAGGCCACATAACGGCAGCGCAGTACAGAGAAGGTGCGTCTCGTGAACAGCAGGTCACGACAAGGTGTTTGTTGTCACAGAATTATTAAAATAGTTTCAAAGCCATGCATATGTATGCTGTAAAATATCCGCACACCTGCCACTACACAACCTGGAACTTGGCAAGTTTAAAAGGTTACTTTTTTTTTTTTTTTTTGGTTATATATCCTTACCTCTTATTACATCTAGGCCACTTTACGATGTTAATCTTTGCAAGACTTACATAGAAAATTCTCTTTCCTTAACTTTAGCTCTTAAAACTTTGGGGCTAAGCACTGAAGGTCTGGAATTTGGAGATGATGGGAATATCACACTGGACGTATTCAAGGAAGAAGTGTAAGTTTAACTGAAAAGGGGGGGGCAGGGTGTATGCACAAGAGACAGTTTACTGATATCTATTTTTAATTTACAGAACTGTATGATTAAAGGACTTGCTGATTTAAGCCTAACCCCTTTACTCTGCATTGCAACATCTAATAAGGTCCATTACCACATTATCTTGCTTGGCTTGCTGTAACCTGAGGCTGTCAAAGCACTCTCAGATTACCTACCCCTCAGGTAGCCCAGGGGTTCAAATACTGATCTAGAAATGTGAAGCTGTGTTGTCAGCTTTGCCAGAAGTAATACCACAGCTGTAAATGAAACAAGCTCAGAGTTACAATAATTTCTCCTGTTCAAGGTACAGTTCTAGGGACAATTTTTTGTAACTGTTCCAGTCACTGACAGCTAACAAGTTAATTATTTCCATTATTATCTAATTCGAATTATTTTTCTTTTTTTTTTTTTTTCTTTTTTTTTTTATGTCTTAGGAAGAAAAAGATGCTGGAGAGTTGGGCTGTGTATTAGTTTGAGCAGCGGTATGCTATGTATGTATTAAAGATAGACATCTTGCTCGCTTCTTCTTCTGGTCTGTCAGCTAGGGATAACTGATTTTAAGCAATACTTCTTTTTCTTATCATCCCCACCCCCGAAAAGGACAAGTGCCAAGAGTATGTTCATGTTCAGCAGGCACTGGAGGGGGTATCTTTTGAGAATTGCTTTTCTTAATAGAATTAGATGATTAAAAAAAAAAAAGTAGAGATGTCTTCTGCACAACTAATACAGGGATATGAAGTTACCTCCTTCACTTTGCAGCTTACAGTAAGGGATTGTTACTTGCTGGCTCATTACCCTTGCATAAAAGCCATTTCAAGAGCTGAGCTGTTTCTTAAGTTGGTTTTGTTTTTTGGGCATGTGTTTTTTTTAAAGGGAAGACCATCTTCAGCAAGCTGTGACAAACTCCACAGTTGAAGAAAGGTAGCACTTCAAACGAAAATGCTATTTTCACACTTAAAACACAGTATTTGTGCAATTCTACGGGAGAAACTTTAAAAAAACAAACCAAAACAAACAGGATAAAGAAAACAAAGTGACATGTTCCTTCCTTCCTCTTCCTGTGGTCTGTGTGTACACATCTGAATACAGAACATCCATTACCTGGGATTTATATATGCAAAATAGAATCTGTGTTGAAGGGAAGGTGGACCAGTTCACAGGGCAGAGATGTCCATATTGTACAGGGGTGTATTTACACGGTAAATCTTCTCCCTGCCTTAGAATGATGTTTCAGCACACAACATGGAAAGGGCTGACATTCATCAGAGATTAAGACAGTTTGAGCTTCTAAGTGCAATGGGAAATGAGATCTGCGCAGTTCAAAACCACATCAGCAGCATTTTGATTTTCTTTTTTAAACTCTATACAATAAGGCATAAGATTAGATTAAACCAATTGTTCCACACACAGTACTGAAAAAAAAAAAAATAACCCAAGTATATTACAATATACTTGCTTTGGTTTTGTTTGAGGTAAGTCATCTAGATCAAGTTATTAACCATTTCTGAAGTCTTTATTTTCCTGTATTTGGCCAACTAGCTCTCAAATTGAGAAGAATCTCAACATCCTTCTGAGCTAATTTATAAACTCCAAGTTCATTTAGTGCTGCTGTTGCTGACGGCTGGTTTGGCTTTAATGTTTCATTTTCTGAAGCTGACTGTAGTACATCCTTCAGAAGCAAGGCAGAGCCAATACTCAGGTTCAGGATAATGCAGGCTTCTTTTATGCTAGAAGGAAAAGTCATATGGATTAATGTGAGAAGCACCCATGAGATACACTTAATGTTATGCACACAGTGATTAGCAAAAAAAAAGCCTCCATGGGCTTCTGAAAAGGATCAGAAGTATTGAACTGAAAAGTACTGTGTAGATAAGGCAAATATTATACTTGTTCTTACTGCCTAAGCCTTTTCCATTATGCATGTGTATTTCATAAGCATCAGTATTTTGCCTCACAGTGCTCATGATGGCTTCTACTGCTTAACTTTTTCCCAGTACTGAAAATACAGAATCGAATTTAGCACTTTGTCTGGCTTTCCCTCACTACATTTTCCCCTAAGAGAATTAGAAACTACTTACTCAGTATATGTTAAGAGCACAGTTTTACAGATAGTTGTTAGAATCTGAACATTTTCCCTAATATCATTAGGAAAGCAAACAGATGCCCTGTCTTTGTCACAGTTTCTGGTCTAAATACAACAGATAGCCATGTGCATATTATATGTTATTTTTTATAGTTCCTTTGTGCATCTGTGCATCTCTTATGCTGGAAATAACATAACAGTTACCTTTGTGAAGGTGATGAAAAAAACCCACCACCCCTTAAACCCAAAGTTGCTACATTAATATCTCAATTAAAAAATGCCAATACATAATCTTTGTCTTCAACTGTTCAACACTAAATGCCATGCTCCATATCTACTTAAAAATATCAAGATTTCTGGCCCCATTATTCAAGGAGTTTAGTGATGGACTCTTGAGAAGACTGTAGGCTGTTTAAAGACTAAGCACAAATAAGGTAGCTGCTTCTCCTCAATGAAAGCAACTAGACTGCCATGCAAGGCCAGTCTGAGCAAGAAGAAATACCGCTTTAGACTGTGTTCCAACAATAAAGATGATTGTGCTTTTACTGTATCTTTGAGTACTTTCTTTTGCCCCAGTTTTGGAAGTCTGCACTACTTAGATTCTCTTCATAAGTTAATTTATCTAGATATCCTGACTGTACAAAATCCTACAGAACTCATGCCACAGTCTGGTGCTATCCAAGAACATGCTACACAATCAAAACTCTCCTAGTTATAAACACTGGAAGCATAAATGATTCACATATTTTAAGTGTGGATCAAAACTGAGAAAAAGTCTTGGTGATACACAAAACATATTAATCTGGACATTCACTTTTGAAAGATCAGAAGTTTGCCTACTTACTGCTTGAAGTAGTTTTCTGGCCTCTTGCAGTAGTGTGAAAATAAAGGGAACAGATTTCTACTCATGTCAAACTGGAGCTGTGATGCTCCTCCTTCATTGAAATGATTTGCCATAATTATCTGCAAACACAAAGAGATGCATCTGATGTTTAGGCCTGTCACCAACACCTACACTGTATTACATAGATCTCATTTTGCTGATACCTACTTCCTGATATATGTATATATCCACTTTCTCTGCAAGCATTTGCCAGAATATTTTGAACAGTGAGTGACAGAGCTGCTGTTCTAGTTGTAGCAAGCGGTCTCGTAGGGTCAACAACATTGGGCAAGCTGTGCTCGACAGAGACATGACTGCTTGCTCTGCTTGAGATGGTAAAGATAACCACCTGAAAGAAATTATCCCTCCAAAGTCATTATAATGAAATTATTCATCTTACAACAATTGAAGTTAAAATTATCCTTTAAAAAAAAATACCTTACTAATTTATAATGGTTCAGAGAGAGTTCTTTTCCATTTCAAATCTAAAAGTAACCAGTCTAATGCTGTGTTTATATTTCATTTAATATTAAATTCAATTCATGCTTTAGTTATGGATCTCTGAACATGCCATTCAAAGAGCCCTATCTAATCTAGAAAATCATCATTTTTGTTGTATTCCTTTTATGAAGTACTTGAGAAATTCTACTTGGGAGCCAACATTCAAGAAGCCCGAGAAGTTTGTTAAGACAGAACAGTCATTACAGGCCATTTTATATTAACTCTTTAAAACTACTATGAAGAAAATAATTCTTGTCTGAACTAGAGCAGTTCAAAATTGTTCCTAGGGTTAACATGGCCACTAATTATGGAACCACTTTAGAAAACATAGCATTAAAATAGTCATAGAGTAAGCACAGAGAATTTTCCAAAACTTACTACCCTCTGCCATTTCTGTTCGGGAAAATAAAATTGCCTCTTAGCTATTTCTGGCTTCATTTTCCTCAGTATTTTTATCAGGAAATAATATTGTAATATGGTAAGAGTGAAGGGAGAGAATCACCTCTCTTTTTTGTACAGCTTTGCAGCATCTTTGACCTCTCTGAAGACATGTTCTACTTGACGAGTCAGCATGTCATGCTTCAGGCGTTCCAGGAGGTTAATCATTTCATCAAAGACAGAACTCTCCATCGAAGCCAGCTGCCCTAGCTGGAGCTTACTGACAGCACTACTTTCTGCACGAACCTCCAGTTCGGCCTGCTGCAGCTGCAAGAAGAACTAGAGGAACAAAACCAAGTATGAATACTAACACACACACACACACACACACAAAACCACCCAAACAAAAAAACCCCAAACTTCTTATAGTTTGAATTTTTCATTGGTAATAAGAGGCACAGTTCTAGAAAACACTTTTCTGACACATTTATAAAAACATAACATGTTAAGATTTTAAAAACATTTTCTTATCTTTTCTCATGGTCCTGATGTAGTAGAAAATGTGGTGGTTTAATCCTAGTGGTGAAACTGGTAGCAATGGCAGGTGGGTAAATGGGAATAGATTTAAAGAAATACTAAAACAATTCCAAGATTGACAGTAAAAAAAAAACCAAAACAAAACTGATTTTGATCTTTGTTTGCAAAAGTAAACTAGGATCTTTAATTCAGTTTATAAATAATCTTTCATCAAATCGTCAATTTGCTGGGCTGTAAACAACAAGAAAATGGATCAGGTTTAATGTGATGCTGTGGTAACAACTCATTGGTTTTGCTTTTAAGCAGATCAAGAGGCTTAGGTAGACACAGCTGTACAACATGAAGGCTGCTTAAAGCCACAGTTCCCTGTGAAGACAGGAGGCTGCCCATCTTGCACACAATATGTATTTTTACATGCTATATGTCTAACAGTTGATTTGACCTTTTGTACCAATAACCATAGAAAAGCTGAAGTGCTAAAGAACAGCCATACAGTCATCAGGCTATTATATAGCCAAGTAGTTAATTCCCAATTCCCAGTTATCAGCAAGTGGTTTTTCCAAGCCACACCCAAAACACGTTGTGGTACAAATACCCACACTGAATCCATTTGCACTACCCTGCCGTGGGAGCAGTTCAAGCAGCACGCAAAGACAACTGCACAGTCTTCAACATCAGTGCTCTTAACACTGTCTCAGAGATCTCCAAAATTAATTTACTATTTTTTTTTTTTTACAATACAAAGCATGTAAAGGAGACTACTTTGTCTGTTCAGCCAAACCCCAGGCTCCCTTTGCAGCTTAGATCTCAAACAATAATCTGTCCTTATTTATAAATCTTTTATTAAACCTGAATTTACATCTCATTCTATTTTTTCAGTAGTTAATTCTCCTGAATATACCTAGATAAACAGTGATAAAAATGTTTGTTATGAAACACCCAAAGTCATTTTTACTTAAAAAACAAAACAAAACCAAACTTTACTCTTTTTTTTTTTTTTTTTTTTTTTAAGTAAAATCATTACTTACTACATTGTCAGCCCAGTCTGCCAGCACTGTTGCTATATAGTTAACAGCATTAAGGATTGCACAGTATCGGAATCCTAAGGAAGCTCTCGTTTCTTCCTTCATTACTTGAGTTAATCGTATCCTGAAATCATCAACTAACTCCTTCTGTAGGCCCAGGAACTGTAGCTTCCTGGAAGCTGTTGGAAGATTCTTATACCTGTCTGGAAGGACATTAATAAAATGTTTTTAGCTTTTCCAACACTGAATAAAAAGCTTTTCAAAAAAACCCAGTCATCTTACTACACAACCTTACACCTATAAGAACATCATACAGTACTTAAAACGGCTGACACATTTTAACTATTTCAGGGAAGCTACTCAATGAAAAAGCTAAACATGTCAAAATCCCCAACATGCTTCCCCCTCCTGATTCCACAAACATTCTGTATTCTAATACTTTAAGCAATATGTGATTATACCACACCAGCTAGTGTGGCCCCTAAAGTGTACTCACACAGAGTAAAATAAAGCTATTGACTATGCAATTAAGTATCTTCTGAAAACTTGCTGTTATATTTTGTTTCAAGAAGGCAGATGTTCCTTAATAGCTTTTAAACTGTCACAGATGCAAAAGGAATAGCAGGATTTTTTTATTACTGCATTGCAACAAATTATATTCTCTCAGCTATGAATGAGATTTAATATGCTAAATATAAAATGGATTTTTAAAATATTTATTTTGTAAACATGTCACTAGCTCAAGATTATTCATGTTTGAATTAATGTCCAAAATACAAATTGAACGGGAAAGCTTTCATTTAATTGCAAACATCACAACTTTGTAACACTATTTGATGATTACTGCCGACAGTGGATACTTACTAAAGAAATCCATTAGTTTAAAGTTTTTTTTACTATTCATTACAAACAAGAACAATGTCCATAGATTAATAATTACCTGTTATAACTAACAGCAGAGTCATAAAAGTTTCAGCGCAGTCTGGGACTTTCATTTCATCTATGTCAGTGATGTCCTTGTATTGTGATACCCATGCAGCCTCTGATGAAAGCATAGAGTCCATTTTCTGAAGAGCAACTGAGATGCACAACACTTGTGAATTAAGTTTACAAAATAATTAAAAAGTTTCTGGTTAAATCTCCTCTAAAACATACTAGAGATAAAGCTGTTATGTTTGTAAGTTAAATTTTACATTTTCAGGTTATAAAACCTACTGATAACTGGCTTCATACAAACCAGCTTCAATGTATCAGCATTTGCAATGATGTTAACTACATCAGAGTTGGTTGGAGGTTTTGGTTTGGTTTTTAAATAGTTAGCTTGTTCCTTTCCAATATATTTCTTCTTCATTTCTCAAAAGTTAATACCCTACTGGATAATAATAAAAATAATAATGGATTCCATACAGCTTAGGAGCAAGAGTCTTACAAACTACAAAAGCACTATTAGAGTCCAACTAATTTTTAGTCAAAATAATAACAGAGGATACAATTATATATACCTTGTGTAGTGGCCCTGTCCAAGTGATCTAGCCTATTTGAGAAGGCTATCTCTGTAAGTATACACATACTTTCTGATTATGTGATATAAAAAAAAAAATCCATTGGAAGTCTTACATTTTTTTTCCACTGTTAGCCACCTTTGGAAGCAGGATTCTTCTGAAAGAATATGCATGCAACTGGGAAAGCTGCTGAGATAACCGTGAACGCTGTATAACTCTCTCTCAAAGAGAAGTACCTCATCCACAAGGTGACAAAAGAGCGTATCATCATACAACAGGCACGGAATATCAGCAGCCAACTTCTCCAAAATCAACATTACTAGAGCACGAGAGAATTCAAGCTTTTGAAAAAGAAAAAGAAGTGAATAAATTGTCAAAAATAGCAAGTATTAATATGTGCAAACACGTACGTAACAAGCTGCTACTAGAATAAGTTCAGTTAAAGAAACCCATGCAAGTGGGCTTGCACAAACATCTATCAGAAGTGGACTTACACATTCATATACATAAATCCACAGAAGTGCTTACCACAGCATTCACTGAAGAACCTGCCTTGTCCAGTATTGGCTGGATTCTGTCATCAAGGAACTTTGCATGATTTCCAATCCACATAAGTACTTGGGTTAAATACCACTCAGGCTTATTCAAAAAAGAAGAGAAAAGGCTAAATGCATCCAAACAACATTTATTCAAGTACTACTAAGATTTTAAGACAAACTTCTAAAAATAGTAAGTTCTTCCCTGCCTTCTCTTGATCTCGGATCACACAACACTTTCACTATCTTTTACTTAGTTTTGACTTTCATAAAAGCAGTATCATAAAAGTATCTCTGGATTTGAATTGTCTTAAATGCACCAATTATTCTGTTTCTTCTCAAGCAAAAGCTTATTTTTTTTTAACTCCCCCTTCTCTACTGCTTTCTCATTCATTAGGTCTTTTTTGATTTGTGTACTTCCTCCTGCTCTTCTGTGGGGGTTTTATTTCTTGGATTTCTTTATTTCTGTAAGCTCTTTTAGTTTCTACATCTAAAATATAGGCTGTAGTTTTTGATGAACACTTCTTTCAATTTAAGTGCAAGTGGAAGCGGTTCCTCTCCTCGTCAATCCCAACAGCCAAAGAACCTTCTGTTGAAGTGCAATCATATTTTATGTGTTTTTAATTTCTGTATCAATTTTTACTTGCCTACTAATTTAATCACATTTTTTTGTTTGTTTTTGGGAAACTCTCTCCAAAACACCGAGTTCATTGTGAACTCTGCGCCTGTCCCCTGAAATACTGGTAATCCCTTCCAGGTTGATGTCTTTCAAATATTTTACAGGTGTATTTTCTTTATTCTATTATCTGTTATTACTGAAAAAAAATCCAACCCTAATTTGAGCAAGGCCCTGTTGGAATATCTTTCTGATCTGACACTAGGTCACTTGTAAGCTTTTTTTTCTTCATGAGTTTTTTTAGAAAAAATAGTTGTTCACAAGTTTCATCTCTTGAACACAATTTTCCCATTTGCTTATGAAACAATTTTGTTCATGTCTAAAAAAACCCTTCCTCACTAACATACCTAACATTATTTTTAAAAGCACTGTAGCAGCAACTGTCAAGATTACAAATATATTTACCTTTACCCAAAACTGTCAGCACAGATTTGTGCAACAAAACTGTTACAAAACAGCTCCAGATGCATTACAGAAGCATTAACGCACTGAAACCTGTTCCAGTGATAACTCATATAAAAATCCTCAGTCTTTGAGGGTAATTCACACAAAAAGTGAGTCAGTTTCCAACTGCTAAACTGGGCATCCCTGGTTGTATGTCAATTTAAAAACAAAATAAACCAAAACAAAACAACAAACAAAAAACACACACACGCACAAAAAAACCCCAAACACACAACCCAGAAAAATATATAACAGTGCCTTTAGACTAATCATATTTTATATACTAACAGCAGAACCTGACGAAGGTACCAAACCACAATGCCAAATATCAAAGTCATAGATTTCTCCAGCCTTTGAGCTTGAGCAATAAGGAACAGTGCAAAATCTTTTGCAAAGAGATGGAAGAAATCAATCAAAACTTCTGAAATGATGGAGTTGGTTTAAGATTGTAGTAACGCTTTCTAAAGGAGCCAGGTGGAGGAGAAATATCACCTGTCCCAGAGAAAATGCTTCTACCTCTGAAAGGTCTCCAAGTGCTATCTTCATGTCTGTCCACACCAGGGTAGCACAAGAACTGTGCAGTTGTGAAGAATCTTAATTTTAGAAAGGGAAGTGTTAAAGCTATACAATTTAAATAGAGCAATCTATCTGAAGCAATTAAAAAAAGAAAGAAAGAAAAATCAAACACCCATACCTTGTTTAAAACATTGGTTTGTTTATTTCCAGTGAAATGATACTTGAATCTTTTCTGAAGAGGATTCAGCATGATCTGTATCGGAAGGATAATGGGTGGCGATGGGGGTAACGAGTACTTTTCTGGCAATTGTTTAGGCTTGGTTAACAGTTCATCTCTGAGTTTGACAGTCAAGGATGAAATCAAGAATTTAAGTGTTGAATTCTACCAACATCATCATTTCAATAGAATAGGTTTATAAAAGTGAACACTTCTTATTTCTACCTCATTGGCCGAGGGCAGTATTATTTAATCAATACAAATCCTCAAATACAAAGGATGCTCAAAATATTTCAGTTTAGATAATGTTTAATACAACTTGGGCTGCTAAGGATTATTTATTCAACGATAATACAAGTCACTTAAGTCAGTTTGATTTAGTAAACTCCTAACATTTAAAAAAACCCCAAACAAACAAACAAAAATAAGGCCACAGAAAACCACCATTAGCAGTACGAACCACAAGGGCTGTCCAAGAGACAGGCTTATTCGCATTTGTTAAAGGAAGATAAAAGACTCATTAGATTAATAAAGACAAGTCTGCCAGACCAAACTGTTACCAACTCATGGTTGTGTGGAATGGCCTTGTATCTTCCCACACCATTATTAAATAAAAAAAAATTAAAAAGCTTGCCACATCCAGGAAAAAAAAATGCTTGTTTTTTTTAGCTGTGCTTAGTTTAATTCACAAGACAAGGAACAGGATGAGCAGCAGTGATTTCTAATTGACCTCAAAGGCAGACTGCTATTGCTACAAAATGAAAATCCTTCTGTAGTCTCCCCTTTTTGTAAAGCCTCCTCTGAAATATGTATCTTTAGCTTTTCCTTCTGGGATGGGATATATTCAAATCATTAAATCTGATTTTAAATACGGCTATGAAAGGAAAAGCATAAATTGTATAAAATGAACTTTTTCTATTAACAAGGGTAATCTTACTGAAGTGCCTAAGACCTGATCCTCACAAAACCTGAGCTGTCAAGCTACTATGAGATCCATGGCTGGGATGACTTGGAGTTTCTATGCCCCTACTGCCAAGAAGGACAACTTTGTCACCTGGCATTTTCTAAACAAACAAAAAGTACATTCTAGTGTTAGTGCAAAGTATTGTAAATTCAAATTATCTTCTCTCCTTAGGGAGGAACAAAGTTTTAAATAATTCTTGAGAATGTGCATCTCTGACATTTATGATTCTTACTAAAATACACCACAGGTATTCAAAAGGATACGAGGTTTGCAGTTTCAGAAGCTGACAAAACAACATTTCCAAGTTGTTGTATACATCAGGAGCGCTGGCTGGTGCTGCAAGGCCAAACACCTGAGACTGTGGTGGTCCCACAAATGGCCAGCGGAGCTGAGTTAGTACCTCTTCAAAGTCACTGCAAGGCAAGACAAGCACTTTAACACAAACTTACAGTACACCACAAAGACAAGGGATTGACAGTACATCACTTACCTTGACAATTTGTCCTTAAGAATTTTGTGCCAGAATTTAACAGTGGATCTCACAAAAGCAAGAAGATGAGTACAAGATGACTCCTGAAGTTTAATATCCAGTTCTGCCATGAATGAAAGAGCACTGGCTGCCTCTGGAACATTGTTGGTCATCAGGTACTGCTGAATGCTATCACTACAAAATACAAAGAAAAGTCGAAGGCCAAAAAATTATTAAATGTAACAGAAAAGAATCATCTGTATGTTGAAAAACTAATATTTAAACTTTCTTCAATCTAAAACATGATGGGACAAATCAGGTTACCAGTCTCAAAACATATCTGCAGTACTCAGAAACTTTACCTTAACTCTTCTATTTGTGAAATCCACTTGAGATAGGCCAGGTGTCGTTCAATCTCTTCTACTTGACTTATTAGTACATCAAGATCCTCCATCCATGGCTGAGCTTTCAGTAAGTGACTACTGATTGAATCAGACAGAAGACTTTCTTCCTCTAGAAGCCGACTCAGAGACTTTTTAGAATCTTCTGCATTCTTTAAGGCATTCTGAATTCTTTTAGGGACTTCTGAGGAAACTGTAAGTACCTACAATCACACAGAATTATTAAGTCTGACGTAAAAACACCGCGCTATGTAAAGTAGTGCCATCTGAGATATCAATACATTGCTTTAATTTAGCTAAATACACTTAATTGGTCATACAGCTTGTTCAAAAGAAGGGGGGGGAGAAGAAAGATGCTTACCTGTTCTTCTAACTGTTTCTTATTTTCAGACAGCTTATCAATAAGGCTGTTTAGCTTCCTCAGAGAATCATAATCATTTCCAACTTCTCTTTCCACAAATTCAGAAACATAGTATGGGATATCACAGTGATCTAGATCTCTTGTGACTTCTTTCTTTCTAACAGCAACAGCTGCCATACTTTCTTTTTCTGCAATACTGATTATACAGTTTCTAATTAGTCAGCACTAAGACAGCATAAACAACTACTGATCTACTGAAGACATAAAACTCCTTGGGCAGTTTGATTTAAATTGAAACTTAAGTAAGTTACTCGAGAAACACAGTGCTTTAAGAGATACAATTTGCTGGCACAAATCTTAGAAGAGATGTGATAAAACCTTGCTTACACATTAACTACTTAAGAGAGATTTGCCACTTTATTTCTTCCTTCCACAAACGTATAAATTTTATTAAAGACAGTTCGCTACGTATGCAGTTTTTATATATGCAATATGGAAAACTTAATGAAGAATACTAGAGAAATATGTTTGTAAAATACAAAGGAAGATGACATTCCGCTTTACCTTTTCATACCATTCAGAATGTTCTAGAGATATCAATTGATGAATGATGTGTTACTAGTAAAGTATCCACTCAGGTCTTGCAATAATTTGTAAAATAAAAGCATCACTGAAATATCAGTAAGAAAACCCATGCAGTGTAACAGAAGAGACACTTGATAAGCCACACACTTGGCAGCATCCAGAGAAAGCCAGACCTGAAACCAAGAGAATGATCACGTACAGTGAAACAAAAAAAAGGCCACAACGACAAGTGTTTGGCTAGTTCCATTCTCAACTCTTTAATATCATTTTCAAAACAGTATTTAAAAATTTAATTTATACACTTGCACTTTATCTGCTACAAGCTTTAATTAAGTGAAAAAGCCTATTAAACAGCCAACAGGAAAGGGTGACAGGTGCATAATGATACAAAGTTACAGAAGCAATAGAGAACAAACTGAGAGACCACGTGTGTTGTTGAGGAAGAAATGAATAAAGAAAATAGTAAAATCCACCACGCTGCTTGCAGCAATGAAAGCAATGCCGCAGAAGACTACTAACTAAGCGGTGCTCTTTTCTTACCAGAAAAAAGTACCGGGATACAGGAAAACAGGGCATTGGGGTACAAGGACACGGCTCGGCACCCACCTTCGCCAGCAGGCCAGGCCGTTTCAGGGAGCTCCAGGCGGCTCTGCGGGCCCCGGGGAGACTCGGGGCGAGGCCCCCAAGACCCAAGCCAGGAGACCAGGCAGCCCCTCTCGCCGCCAGCCGTTAACGCCTCCGCCAGCCCTTCTTGCTCACTTCGGGCGCGGTCCCCAAGGCAGCACCTTTCCTCGCAGAGCTAGACAATGCCCGCAAGGCCCCGCCAGCGGGCGCAGGCGGCGGAGCTCTGGGTGACGGGCCGCGCAGGGTCTCGCCGAGGCCGGGTGGGACTCCCCCGAGCGGGACTCCCCGGGGCGGCCGCCGCTCGCCGCAGGACCGGCTGCTGCGTCAGGCCCCGCTGACGGTTCGGGCACGCGCCGCCGCCCCGCCCCTGCCGCGTCGGCAGACACCGCTCCGCGAGCGGCGGATCACGTGGGCGCAGCGCCGCCGAGGCGCACGCGTCCTGACCGCCCCTCCCCTCTGCCCGGAGCGGGACCCGGCTCCCTCCGACAGCCGCGCGCCTGCGCGCGCGCGAGGGCGATCCAAGCGCCGGGGCGGCCGGAAGGCTGAGCCCGGGCCGCGGCCGCTGGTTCTGTGCCCCCGGGGAAGGCGCACCCTGCTGGTCACGGAGCCTCGGCGGGGAGGAGGGGGCCCTCCCCCCCGCCGCGGCCTGCACGGCCGTGCCCCGCCTCTGCTTACCTCATTTCGGCAACACCAGCTTTTTATTTATAAACGTATTTATTTATACATTTATTTATTATTGCTGAAGATGCAACGTCGTTTTTGGAACAACTTTATGATTATTTTTTTACTTCTACCCTCAGCCTGGCTCCACCCCTGGCAGCACGGGGCAGTCTGATAGGGAAAGCATGGAAGGAGTGAGAGGTAGATGCTTAGACTTGTAGGTTAATTTATTTTCTGTACCTGTTCTTGGGTACAGTATTAGTAAAGGTGGAAAATACACATATTTTCTCAGTGAAAAGACCAACTCATTAAAACCAGCTGTACATCTTTACAGCACGTAAAAAGCCTTGTTGATCCCCTACTGCACTGGTGCAAATGGTACCAGCAAAAACTGTGATACCACTGTTCATTAGTACCTTCATTTTGTGTAACTCCTTTTCCTCAGCTGTAATTTAATGTATTTGAAGAGACTTGAAGGTGTGCTGAACTCATGAAAATATTTAGTGCTTGCCAAAACAACAAAAAAAGCAAGCTAAACATTCTTCCTGGTCTGAAACTACTCTAAGCCCATTTCTTAAAAATGCACCCATGTTACAGCTCCGACTTACTCATTAAAAAGCACCAGTTGCTAAGATCTATATCATATTACAGTCACTATCTTGCAAATGATTACTGAAGTTAAATGCTGGAACTAATAAAAACTTAAAAAAATACAAATCTTGTACTGTTAATCTTTAAAAGATTTGTACAGAACATGTAAATAGGAAAACACTTTATATATGTTAAAATCTAGAGTAATTTTTTTGCAGTTCGTTCAGCGTAACCAGGTAGTATTCAGTTGTGTCTGGTTTTTTATGCTTGTGTCCATTTTCAAAACTTCTCGAATCGCCATGGTAGCGTACGTGGATGGAGGAAGGGAGAACTCCATCTTCAGCGCTCTGAATTTGCCATCTGTTGAAAGGGGTAAGAGAAGACACAAATCAAGAAAAAGTTCAATGCATAAGTAATGCTTATTCTAGACACCATCTAAACTGGACTAAAATCTTCCAACAACAGCGTTAAGTACTTGAGTACTGCCTTGTGATCAGCACAAATAATACATGCTTAAGCATATAAATAATTTGTGGCTTAATTCCAGCTTCACACATTTCACAGACATTTATTACTAAGTTTTTACTCAGTTTCACAGATGCCTATCAGAAAATCTCAGTCTTGAGAAATAAGGGTCCTTATTTGGACACTTAACTTTGGGTATCTTTAATACAGTTCCTTAACTGTCTAGTTAAATGAAAGCTCTTCTTTAAAAGACCTTTGAATATGTAGCACTTTAAAGCAACAGCCAAATCAAAATACTATTTTGCAAGCATCAGCAGAAAAATCAGCTTACCTGTAGGAAGAACTGGTAATGGTTTTCCTTCCAGCTTATCCAAATCCGTAGTAAATAATGGGATTCTGGGATCATCATATGCAACAACCTCCCTTTATAACACATATTTAAGATTTTAAAAAATTATTATTTTTCATTTATTTAGAATAAAATTTGTATCTTTTGTATAGGTTTATATTTATAATAAAATATTTATTATCCCTTTTTAGCAGTTACAACTGAAATGGAGTTGATTTTCTAATAAACTAAGGTAAGGCAACATTTATGGTGCAGTAACTGGCACAGCTATATGTAAAGGACATGCCTCTGACTGATAAAGAGTATTAAAAAATAATACATTAGTGAGAAGTTTCTTGTATAACTCCTCTGTTTTCCCTCATGGGCTGTCAGGATTTCTAGCTATACAAGAAGTGTAGTTTAACAAATTATGGGAAGAATGGTGTCAACTCTAAGAATATTGTGGTGGGGGGATGACACACCTTCATTTTGCAAAAAGCTACCTAAACTCCTTTGAAAGGGCTTAAATAGGTATTGTACTCTTTCTGCCATTCATTTCACAGAAATTCTGTATGTAATGACGAGGCTGAAAAAGTAACCAGGAAGTAGAAAAGCTTTAAACATCAGCATTAATTAAAATGAAGCATAAACATTCATATTTTTTGACTCCTTCCATGACCCTCTGTATTTTTTTTTCTGTGCAGTGATGAAGTCTTTCTGCCCATTTGTACAGTCACCTGTATAAAAGGTGCCATATGACACTAGGGTGTATTTAACAGTAATTTGGTAGTTTTAAGTGATACAAATATTTCTGATTGACAGGTAACCAGAAACCAACTTTCTCAAAGCAAGGCTACAAAAAAAAAAAAAAAAAAAAAAAAGCCTGTTTTGAATATGATCTGTTGTGGTTTCAACGTAAATAATTATCTGTGAAGTGTTCAGGCAAGCCCTTGCAAGAAGTGCAACAACCAGGCGGATGTCTTGACACTCACATGTGACAGCACCAGAGGACCAAGGAGGAAGTAAGGCTATTAGTTCAACCACATAAAAAACCCACGAGGGAAATGCACAGAGATTCCTCCCCATCTATGCTTCAGTCTACACATATGGCCTGTGGGTCAAGCTAATGGTTCTTGTACTTAGTCATGCCACATACTCTATGCTGTTAATTCAAGTGTAATTTCCTTCATCCTCCTACTTACCAGCTGACATTCTGAGGTCGAATGATGATCTTTCTGTATGCTCCAGAAAGTGAATAATCTCTAATCTTATGTCTCATGTTGTTGATATCAAGGTTGTCAGCTACCAGCATTTCCTTGTAAGCCTCACCAACTGCAAGAGAGGAAAATATTTACTAGGAGAGAGCATAGTGTGGCCAATTGAAACAGCTCATTTTCATGGACCATCCCTTATATTTAGTAGTTTTCAGCACATATGGGATGTTACACAGAAGTTTAGAATGAACTTACTGAAAAATCTCATTACCTACATTTGCTTCTACAAGGTAGTAACCAAGAAAGAATATTAGCTAATATAAATTTTGTTTTCAGATTAAATTTTCAAAATATTTTACTGACATTTCCTTGGCGTGTGCCCCTCTACTTCACTCTTGTGAGACCTCACTGGAATACTACATCCAGCTCTGGATGCCCCAACACAAGAAGGACATGGACCTGATGGAACAGGTCCAGAGGAGAGCTATAAAGATGATCAGAGGGCTGGAACACCTCTTCTACGACAACAGGCTGAGAAAGTTGGGCTTGTTCAGCCTCAAGAAGAGAAGGCTGCGAGACCTTATTGCAGCCTTTCAGTATCTGAAGAAGGCCTACAAAAAAAGCCAGGGAGGAACTTTTTACAAAGGCCTGTAGTGATAGGATAAGGGGCAATGGTTTGAAACTGGAAGAGAGTAGATTTAAATTGGAAATGAGAAGGAAACTCTTCACTCTGAGGATGGCGAGATACTGTCACAAATTGCCCAGGGAAGTTGTGGATGCTCCATCAGAGGATGTGTTCAGATGCAAGTTGGCTGCATCACTGAGCAACCTGGTCTAGTGGGAGGTGTCCTTGCCCATAGCAGGAGGGTTGGAACTAGATGATCTTTAAGGTCCCTTCCAACCCAAACCATTCTATGATTCTGTCTCATATGTGCTTTCCAATTACTTAAACTTGACAAGACTCATCTCAAATATATGGAGGAAAAAAAAAAAAAAAAAAAAAAAAGCCAGACAAACCCTTGCTTTATCTTTGAAAAAGCAGCAGAGGGAAATG
>JANIJG010001520.1:51042-67075 GCA_024611175.1 Megaceryle torquata | reverse complement strand
GGGGGTGGTTAGAAGGAGGAGGAGGAAGGGGAGGAGGGGGGGGAAGGAGGAGGAGGAGGAACAACCGCGGGCGCGCGCGCGGGGGCCCCCCTCGCGAGCGGCGGCGCGATTGGCTGGCGCCCATCATGTGCCAGTCTAGACACTTTGGCGGCTCCGCGCGCGGCACCGCGCGTTGCGCAAACACCGGCTCGAGTTGCCGAGCTCTTAAAGGGATCCGCGCAACGCTGACCAACAAATGCCCCCCCCGCAGTCCCCCCCCCCCCAAACACCCCTTCTCAACAAGCACCAACGAGCCTCTCCCTCCGCCTCCCCCCGCCCCCCCTACACCGCGGCGGGGACGGACGGATGGACGAACGGACACACCCGGGCGCGGCCGCCCGCGGGAAAGTAGGTCAGGGCGGCGCGGTGGCGGCGAAGGGGTTAAGGCCGCCCCCCTCCCGCCGGAGCCGCCGCGGCGGGACACACCCCCGCGATGTATCAACTTGTCCGCCGTGGCAAAAGTTCAGGCTCTGAGCGCTCCCATTGGCCCGCCGCTGCGTGACGCGCAGCTGCGCCGACACTTATTGGCTAGAAAGCCGCACCGGCACCGCCCCTTCCCTCCCAGCCTCCCGCTAACGCGGCGTGCCCGTGAATGAAAGACATTCCGCGGGCGCCGCTGGCCGCGCCGCGCTGGGTCCTTGTGCCCGCCGCCGCTACTGCGGCCGTCGCGGGGCCGGGGGGGACGGCCCAGGGCGGCGGGGAGTTGCGTGCCCCGGCCGCGGCCCCACGGGCGGGCGGGCAGGCGACGGGAGAAGGGGGGAGGTGGGAACGGCGGCACCGTGGAGTCGGGCGGGGTGGCCCCGTGGGGGCGGGAACGGCGGCGGAGGGACGGTGAGGGTGGGGAGTGGCGGCATGGGGGAGCACCCCCCACCCCCGAAATTAAAAAATAAATTAAATTCCCTAAAATAGCGACATTTTTAGGCCCGTGGACATCAACTTTGTATGAATTGGTGGGAACCTGCTGCTAAAACCGGCAAAGGAGCTTTGTCTGGAGGACCAGCCTTGAGAACTTTGCTAATGAGCAAAAATAAATCTTGGCTATTTATTTGCCAGCAGTTTAAAAAAAAAACAAACCAACACTAAACCAAACCAATAAAAGTATTTAAACAAACTGGAGACAACCTGAATGCTCATAGTTCTCTTGGCATCTTTGAGCAGCTCTTGCCATAACTAAAAGTTTATGTCCATGCTTCCCCAAACCTGCACCAATACACCTAAGAAGTTAATTTAAATACTCCCAGCCTAACCTCAGAGATTCCAAGATACTCCATTTAAAATCAACGTGTGTGTGCCACTAAGGTTTGCTCCAGCATCACTAATATGTAAATAGGTCTTCCTTTTGGGGTTACATCTGCCCCTTTCCCCCTACCCTTTTTGGGTGGGTTTTAGGAAACGTGCGCTTTGCCTTCTTAAAAATACAATCTAAAAAAAGAAATAAATTCTATCAATCCTGTAAGGGACCTGCTGCTTCTGCCATTGAGTTTCCAAACTTGTAGGGATAGTCCCATGCAGCTTCGTCCTCCTCCAATCTGCTCCCTCCCTACGTAGAAACCAAACTGGGAATATAAACAGATGATGTTATTTGGGTACTGACTCACTTTGCGTGGAAATAACATCCCATGATGGCCCTGCTACAACCCAGCGCTCTCAGAGCAGGGCAGCCACACTTGACACCTTGTATCACGCTTTGGAGCTATTTGCAAAAGGCAGCCAACATCGGACTGTGGTAGGAAAATCCTCTTAAGTCTTTTTTTTCACGTTTGGGAATAAAGACAGAAAGCATGGAAGGGCTGCAAGAAAAAGATCCAGCTTCGGACGTGGAAGCTGAGATTGGGATTTCCTCGATCTTGGACTTGGGCAGGATCCCTGCCCGGCCCCAGGCTGCTCTAGAGGGGTTCCAATGCTTGTTTAAAATCCACATCGAGCGACCTGTCCTGCATGACTCCGAGATTTACCTCCCTAAATGCAGCCTGATGCTTTGCTTTCCAATATCGTATTTACAAACCAGCATCCAAATTAGAGTATGTCACAAATGTGCAATTACCAGCATTTAAATATATATCAATCTTAAATATAGCACTGCTTAAACTAAGGATAGGTTATTATTTCAGCAAGTGACGTATTACTGCTTATCCGACGTTACATATAATCATGGTGCGTGCAATATGGCACGAAGAACAATGGAGCTTTCACCAGCCCGTCTCCGCGGGCACAGGTATGCGATGGCGAGGTCCCGATTTCACCCGCGGTGCCATCCACAGCAGCCCTTGCAACAAGAGGACATTGTTCCGTGCTCTAACGTGGGCAAGAAAAACAGAGCATTCGATTGTACTTGTCATAATGCACATATAATTTATAGTAATGTTGGTTATTAAAGGATTTCTAGTAATTAACAGCAATGTGCTCTTTCACTGCCTTTTTTTACCCCTGGTTTTTTTTTCCCCCCCCTGTCGTAATAACAAACATTCCTGGGAGATGCTCTGGAACTCATCCTATAGGTCTTGGCACAAAAGCTGAAGAGAACTTTTGAAAGCCTGCCAGTCTTATCCGACATGCATCTCCCAGGTACTATATAAAGCCAAATCCTCTCGGGCCCAGGAGGACCGTGGGTGGCCGGGAGGGCACCGGCACCAACCTCCTCCCAAAGCCCAACTGCAGGAGGGATGGGGGGTGAGGAACCAGTGTGGCCACTGAGTATTTCTAGGGTTATTTTTTTCATCTCTAGTATTTTACACATTTCTGATCAAAGAGAAGGATGCAGAGGTTAAAGCACAAAGTGAATAACTACCATTTAAATAATGTTTTATCTGCTCAACTTGTAGGTTGTTTTAATACCTTAAGCGGGGTTAAAATGGGGACCCTGATGACTTGCTGCTGAGGGGCAGCGAAGCCTGGGGGACACATTTCACCCCCATTTCACCCCTCAGGAACAGGGGCACAGAGTGTATGAACCCGGCCGGAGAAACCACGACGAAAACTGCTGCGCCAGAGCGAGGGGCTCTGCCAAAAACTAAAATGCCTCATAAAATCAGGCTGGTTTTGCTGGAAGCTGATTTTGAAAGGAACCAGAGAAAAAAAGTTTTGACAACATCAGAATGCCCCGTTTCCTTTGTTTTAATGACATTGCTGTGATTTTCCAGTTCAAACCGACTTTTCATTTTACTCTTGCAAATGTTACGTTCTGTGCAGTAACACAGAGTGATAGGACTTTGGACTGTCTTCAAACTGGAAAAAGCTAAAATCAGAGCAAGACATTTTGATAAATCCAAAGTTTAAAACTGAAAAAAAAAAATTAATCATAATAATAATAATAATAATAGCTTGAAGTATTTTCCTTTATGGAGAATTTCACAACTGCTGGCCTCTGTGCTCCCAGACCATGGCATCTCAAAACACTTCGTGGAGAGGCTGTGATCTTGTGCCCCCCTGCAAAGCCCATCCCAGCTCCTCCAGGTTCCAGCTGTAGCCACCACTTTGCCACCACTCCCGGGACACGCATGAGGGCGTGAGTCAGGGGAACGCGCGGGTTATTTCACATCACCGTACGCCGAGTTAAGACCTGGGATTTGCTACCTTCACGTGTTTTCCAGTCGGCAATAAATGCAGACTGCAGATGGCTCTGAGATAGCCCGAGGTCAGTGGTTTTGCACAGGCTGCTCTGAACTCGTGCGCAAACCGGGCTGAGCTTGAGCACGGTGGATTCTCCTGCGGGAAGCACAGCTCGCATCCCACCGACCTCGTGCCCCAGAAGTGGGTTTGCACATCCCACCGCGGCAGGGCTTGGACACAGACCCTGAACGCCTATGGAAGCATTGCCTCCAGACCCCAACCCACTTGAGGCAACCCCGATGTGTGTGACATCCACGCGGCTTTTTCCTGCATCCCCACGGGGAGCAGAGCAGCCCCAGTGAAGCTGGGACATCACTGCATGACCCTCCTTGCCAGGAGATGCCCAAGTCAAGGCATTTATAGCCCAGCGACACAGCCGGGAGGGTTTCGCACCAGCCAAGTTTGCCCTGGCACTTTTCCTCTGAATGGGATCAAAGTTTCTCCAGCCAGTGACCCCATCCAAATCCCCACTGGATCCCACAGCACCGTGGCCGGTGCTGCATTTGCTGCCCAGGTCCAGCCTGTCCCATGAGGCTCAGGGAGTGAACCACGGCAGCCAAACTGCTTAGGGAGGAGTTGGAACTAAATACTCTTCAAAATTTATCAGAATCAGGAAGGGGACAGGGGAAAAAAAGGGACAAAGTCCGATAGAAATTTGCCAAATGCTGCATTTCACCAGACCTGAAATTAATGTTAATGGGTTAATGGAAACTCTACAAGGCAAGAGCTGCTGAATTTCCAGGCTTTTCAAGGCCCTTCCCACGAGTATCTGCTGTGGGTGGGGACAAGCTGACTCACAGTTTCCAGGGCTGTAGTAACATTTCAACACCCCTGTGCTCCAGCCTTGGGGACTGATGGCAAAGAGCACATTCCCAGCAGAGTGGTTGGGAAGTTTTTTTTGACAGTGTGTTTTCTTGGGTCAGAAAATGTCAGTTTGGCAAAACCAAAACTTTTTTGTTGTTGTTTTTGGTAGCAAACAAGCAGTTTCCACGAAGTGCTGCTTGGAAATGTCGCCTGGGCTCAAGCCCAAATTTCTCATCAAGCCCGCAGAGGTAAAATCATCTCCCAGCAGATCCTCATCAGTGGGTGATGGCACCCATCCGTGGTGGTCCTCAGCCCAGGGGAGGCCCCTTGCTTGGCACAGGGACATGGACTCGTGCATCCCAGGAAAAGACCTGTCTCTACGGGCAACTGCAGCCCCACCTCTTTAAATCTCTTCTGGGTGGAGCTGGGGCAATTTGTATAAATAATTAAGCAGTTATTTATGGAGAAAGAGTCCAACTGTAATGCTGGAGAGGAAAGCACCCATCTGAGACATGGAGTGTTAGGTTTGGTTTCCTGGTTTGGGTCAGGATGAAGAGAGGCTGAACCACAAGTCAGTGCTATGGGTACAGGATTATCCCCCGTGCTGCTGATTTCAGTCTGTAGGAAAACAAATTCAAGCCATCCCAGTAAAGTCCTGCTGCAATCCAAGGAAAGCACTGGTGTCTCGGGTTTTGTTGGACAGAAAGGCTGCCTTCGTCCAAACCTAATGTCAGCCTCCACAGCAGAGAAAGGTGGGGTTTTTTTCCCCCTCAATAAAGCTGTGTTTCCATCTCTCTCTTCTCAACCATGGCCAGAGGGACCTTGTTTAGTCCCGCTGCCATGTAGTGTCATTCCACACTCAGCCAGAGAGGAATATTCACACACTTTCTCCATGTGAAAAATACAGACCAACCAGGAATGTATCCGTGTTAGGAAGCTTCCTTATTATAGATTCCAGGCAGGGAGAAGTGAAATGGGGCATTCCAGGGAGTACTGCAGAAGGTGCTTCTTGCTCCCAGGGAGAAGCTGGCTGGGCTGGGCTGGCGGTGGCTTCGCAGCCTCAAGTGACTTGCTGCCAGCCTCAGCGAGGGCAAAGGATGCTGAAGCAGAAAGAGCTGTGGGGTGTAGCTTCCCAGGGGATTCACTCTAGAGAGAAGAAACAGCAAGAAATATCCCAGCAGAGAGCACAGACCTCTTAGGATTTCCAAACCATTTGCTTCTGCTGTTGCCTCGAGGCTAAATTGCAATTTTTCCAGTGGGAGAATAAGCCAAAGGGGCCCCTTGGCTCTTATGTCAGTCGTAAGGCATATGGTGAAACATGAAGCAGGAGGAGCATCTTCTCCTGTCTCAAAAATCCTGTCTGAGAAGACCACTCTTCTCCAAGCAGCTTCAAACAGACACCTCCAATAAATCCAGCATAACCTCAGCCAAGCAGAGCTACCCTAAAAGGGTACGTTGAAAAGGATGAAGAGCTCCACGAGGTGTGCTGGGGCTTCCCTTTGCCGGCATTATGGGGAAGGTGATCGGTGAGGGCAGGCTGCCAGTAGCCCACCCGGCTTTCTGCTGGCCGCCTGCACGTGGCTGCATCTCTGGTGTGTGGCACGTCCGACCTGGCAGGCACAAACCAGCTGGGGAAAAAGGAGAAGCCGTTGGACTTGAACTGAACCCAAGCCAAACTTCTTCTGAGCTTCAGCAAATTTCATGTCAATAGTTTTTATTCCTCCTCCAACAGCCCATACATCTCCCGAGCGTGGGCAGCACCAGCGACAGCACCAACATCTCCTGCCTGAGCCCGTCCTCTGGCCAGCCAGGTATGGTCTCAAATTGGATGAGGTCTAATTTATCAACCAGTTCCCTCTGCCTAATCAAACCCAACTCTCAAACCTCCTGAGTTCCCCTGTACCACCTCCTTACGCTCTCCCTCTCGATCCCATGCAAGCATCATTAATTTACCTGCACCGTCTTTTTTCTTACAACACTCTGGGGAGACAAGGAGTTCCTGTTACTGTCCCCTTCTATTCATCTGGAGGTCTTGCAGTGGGAAGTGGGTTTGGCCCTTGGTGTCAGCATCTAGGAGAGGCCAAATGGTGCAGGGGGATAGAACTGTCCTCTGAGGAGGTCCTCCAGTTGTCATGCCCCAGAAGTGCTCTGATCCTGCGCTTCTGGCCAGCATGAACAAGAGCAGAAGTTCCTAAACTGCTGTATGCACCCAACGAGCAGTGTAGAGAAGGTGGAGGGTGTTAGGCCCCTGAATGTGGATTTCTGAGGATGTCTTGGAGTTGGAAAGCAAAGCTACAGTTCCTCGAAGCAACAGAATCTTGTGGCCCTACCTCCGCTTTATAGATTCACTAGACAGCTGCAGGACATTGTTCTCCTGACCACCAGTGCAGGACAGGAATCAGTGACAGGCAGCATTACCCCTCTGTGCTCTGGAATGAAGCTGCTGATCCAGGGAAGATCTAGCTGCCATCAAACCTTTCAGTGTCCTTCCTGATGCCATTGACAGTGATTTTCTACGTCCTTTTGAACTGATGATCTAAAAAAATGAGGCATGTGGGAGGAGAGGATGAAGACGTTGACTCCTGAGCTTTAATCTAGTGCTTTATCCAGGAGGACATCCTACCTTGTGATCAGTTATGAGCTACCACCCTCAGTGGATCCTGAGGCAGTGTGAGCACTGCAATCAGCTCCCAGGACTTGCACGAGGAGGTACCACTGCAAGATGGAGAAGTGGATGGGGAGGAGAAATCACATTCAGCCAGTCCAAGGATGGTGCAGCCCCTGAGATTCCTGGAGGAGAGAGATGGATGTTCCAAGTCCAGCCCATCCATCTTTATGAGAGCAGGTTGGGTATTTCTAAGCCCACAGAAACTTGTAGCATCTACCTCAGCTTCATTCTTTCCTTCCCCAGCTGCAGCCAGAAGAGCAGGGCCAGCCCTTCAAGTCCTCCTCTCTGGCTATAGAGGTCAAGAGCTATCCCATCAAACAGATGCTCTGTTCAGATGGGAAGGGACTTCCAAGCGCCCACGTCCACCAGAGGACACATCTCCAAACCACACTGCCTATACCAAGCCTGCAGGAGTTTGTCCCTTTTATCAGCATCTATTCAGCAGCCTGTGGAGACAGTCTGCCTTTCTGGAGCCTTTTCCAAGCAGGTAACACCCAGTTCTGAAACTGCCCTTTATTTTTTTTTTGGCTTGGGTTTGGTGAATTGTCATTTTTTTGAGCTGGACAAGGTCTACCCAAGTAAGAGAAACAGCCCCGCGCCGCACGCAGCCACCGCACCGATCGAGCAACAAACTGGAACACGCCGAGCCCCGCGTCCTTAAAAAAGAAATAAAAATCTACCCCTATCCGTATTTACCCACACAATTTGCAAACACAAAACTGGTAGTTCCCTGGGAGGGCAGGATTAGAAAGAGGATTATTCTATTTGGAGCTGCTCCAGAGAGCAGAAGGATTTTATGTATAGGTCCAAAATGGATCTTAATTGAGGTTTGTTGTGTCCAGTGGTGCTCTCCTAGAAGTAGGAGCTAAAACCACGGAGGGGCTGGCCGAGAAGGAAGCATAGGTTGACGAAGACATCAAAGTGGATCTGAGAAAGGTCAGATATAAATGGCAACCTGTCCGTTTATGCAATAGTTTGCTCTTCTATTTACGATGGTATTTTCTGGGAAGAGCTGGTCAGAGCCAACTAGGGCAGGCTTGTAAAAAGATAATTTTTCTCCCTTAGAAAACACAAAGACAGACAGACTGGGCTGCTGGCTTTTCTCCCTTCCCAAGATCTGCTGCCCTGGGCAATTTGTTCTGTTGCAGCAGCTCTTTGCTGAAGTGACTGGCGTCTGGTCCGCTTCAGAGCAGACGCCAGTCACTCCAGTAAAGAGCTGCTTACCACATCTTTGGTAAATATTTTCTGCAGTGGTGCAGGAGCGTCTTAAAGAGCAGCACTGTTATTTCGTAGGCATCTCCAATAATAACTCAGAGAGGAGCAGCCACAAGACATTAGCAAAAGCTGCTGCCTCTGACCAAAACTTTAGAGAAGCAGGAACAGAACTGGGAAGAGAATAGAAATAGGGACTGAGTCATTAGCTGGAGAGGCTGAATGGAGCAAGGGCAAAGAAAAAAACCAAGCAAGCTTCAAAAGCTGGTCCCAGGACATGTCTGTGCGACCAGCATGCAATGGTCTGATTCTTCCTCACATTTCTTGCAACCTCAAAGTGGGGATATGAAAATCATTATGAGGAAAAGAGAATATTGTCTTCTCTGTTCTGAGCCTGGACCAAAGGTAGCCAGAGGCAATCATTGCTAAAGTACCAAAACTGCATCTCTTTTTGTGTTGAAACTGTATTTTGAGTATCTCGGCTGGCAGCTGCCTGCAGGATCTCAAGGGCTTGCTCATGGAGAAGTATGTGAAGACAGAAAGCAGAACTAGGGAGGAAAGGAGCTGACCCTGAAGTCATTGGCACTGATGGGTGTTACCGAGGGCCAGTCATCCTTCAACATACCCCAGGACACAGAAGTTTACAGTCTGACCCTACAGTAGCACAGTTGCTTCTTAGGCACCTAGAACACGAAGCAGGCTTTGCTGAGAACTGAGACGGTGGTTGGAAGCCAGTTGGCTTCCAGGAGATCTTCTCTGTCCCACTGCCATAGCATGGAATGAGAAAACCCCTCTGAGAGTAGGTAGCCCGTGGGGTCGCTCCTACTGCAACTCAAACTGTGCTGAGGAGCTATCTCTGTCCTGGAAACTGCTGGCTCTAACATCACAGGCTGTTGTGAGATGATCAGAAGCAGCAGCTTCTTCCCTTGGGTGCCAGTGGCACGTCTGCCCAGCGGGCAGCCATCCCGGCCACTGGCACAGCCGCATGCGGGCACAGACCCGTCGGTTTGTGCCTGAAGGCAACACCTCTGGAGTCAGGCAGCTCTGGAGGAGCAGGTCTCCCCTGCAGACAGACCCCTCGTCATCCTTTTGGAGCCACGACCAGGGTTTTCCATAGCCCAGCCTCATTTCTGACACTAAACCCTTTCACTGGGATTTCAGTGCCAGGCATCTCCAGCAGCCAAGCCCTTGGAGGATGTAAACTGGCACAGCTTTTATCACCTGCAGTGGACAAGTCCCAGCCAAAATCTGACCATTTATTTACCTTCTCATGCGGGTGATTACCTGGGACCATGCCCGACCGCATGGCCTGACCCTGTGCCCTGGCTCTTACCCACCCGACCCAAAGTCCAGCCCACACTAGAACTGACCTGGCACAGGGATGCAAAACTGTCCTGCTGGTCTGGAAACAGCAAGAGGCTTCTCATGGTCCATCAGGGTATCCCAGCATAGTACGGAATGAGAGCGAGAGGATGGAGCACTGACTGGAGATACATGGTGACCATATCTGATGGAAAACAGATTTTCTATAAGGTAAGTGGTTTTTAGCTCTCTTTTTACTCGGCTAGTGAGTGAACAACAATTAACGCACAGTGATCAGATGTGGTGAACTGAGACCAAAAAAGCAACGAGGGAGAGAGGAGGAGCATGTGCGAGTGCAGAAGAGTTTGGCTGAGGGTTCCCCCCGGCAACTCTTATCCCACTTTTCCTTGGGCTGGCTCTTTCTTCACTGAGCTTCACCCAGCCCTGTGGTAGAGGACAGCAGCTGGTCTACAACAGCTAAAGACAAGAGTCATTTGGAAGGGAAGACAATAAATTCTCTTGGATTAAAAAAAACTAACCCCCAAATCCAGGTTAGAACACCATTTTCCTGCCAACGCCTCCCAAAACCACCTCCAACTGTGGGCTGCTGCCCACCCCTGCTCCACATCCCCTCGCTGTGCCACCGGTCGCCAGCGTTGGTGACGATGACCCACCGGATGACCAGTGCCTCGAGCCAAGGACCAGCACCCTGCCAAACGGGGGCCCCATCTTCTCAGTGCAAACGTGAACCAGGCAGGACAAACGAATGACATCAGCCACCCCAACCCAAGTTATAATATCATCATTAGCCGAACAACAAACGCTTCTCTCTGAGTCGTAAAGCAAGGGTGGCATTTTTATTAGCTGAGGTTTCCTCCTTTTTTTTTTTTTTTTTCCCTTTTTTTTTCCCTCCTTTTTTATGGCCTTATCCACAACTGCTGAGAGCCAGAGGGAATTATTTGTTACTTACATTAAAGCAAGAAGCCATCAGACCACAGCGCTACAACCACTCCCCATATCATTATTTTCTTCTTTTGGATTTATATGAACCTCATTATTAAACCTTAGCTAATGCAGACATCCTAACAATGCACTGAGTGCTAATAACTGCTAAGCAGCATTATTAATTATTGTAATTACAGCGTTTAAAATGTATTCTGATTATATTAAACAGAATACTTTCCTACTTCTCCAACCAAAAAAAAGAAAAAAATTCAATCCACAAATGTAGCTTATTAACACTAATTCTATTCTTACTGGTAAAACTATTGTTAGATTTCAAAGGCAGCTCGTCTGGGCCCTAAAAAAATCCATCACGCTGCGATGGCGTGGCATGTCCTCAAACTGGTGTCACTCAGCTGGGGTGGGGGAATGGAGGGAGCTTGGCAAAATATGTTCATGGGGACTTGGATGTGCAATTCAGCCCTTGAATCTAACAGGACCCAGCACTGGGGGCCTTTAGGAGAGGCATAAATCCATACACATCCCCCCCCTCAGAGTTTACCACCACCCTTACATCCCTCTAAAGCAGATTTCAGTGGATGCTGGTGGGCTCCGTACAAGTGTGAGGGAACCAGGATCACCCGTCCAAAGGGTGTTTTTGTGCAGTAGGTGGAACCCTGGAGGTGGGAAGCACCTATAGACTCCCTAGAATGTGTTATAGAGCTGCTGTTAGGGCTACAATATAGGAGGGGACATCCTGTGACAGACACTCTCATCGTTAACCCCTGCTTGTAACCTTCAGTGGAATTATTCATGCCGAACCCAGAAGCACAAATGGCCACATAAACACGGAGCCGCACTTTTAATTAAAGATGTGCTGAGATAAAAAGCTTCAGAAAACAATTTTAAACAATTAAAAATAATATTAGAGGTGTTTGTCTGCCCCATCTGCATGTGTCCTGAGCAGCTGGGGGAGGTTTGCTGTGTTTTGACCATGGATAGGACACTTTGGAGCCATTCCCCTCCTCTCCACTGGCAGGTCCATCACTCCTCCAGACGCTTCTTTGCTCCAAAGAGTTAAGATTTCACTTGTCAGGCTGTTTTTATTTCTATTCACATGTCAGTGCCTGTCATTTATTTAGTCAATGGGACATGTCCAAGGGATGGAGACAGACTGGGTTAGTCATTCTGACCGTGGGTCGCCAGTCACTGCAAACCGCCTGAGGTCATTTCCAAAAGCACCAGTAACAATGAGAGGGAAGCTGGGCCGGGGAGACCTGCAGGAAACGGCGCGGAGATTAAAGACAGAGATAGTCCCTTGCAAAAGTACACTGGAGGAATGTTCCCTATGTTCTGTCAACAGAGTTTCTTCCTCGCTCAAGACTGTCTATTTTAAGTCTGAGCTCGCACCAAAAATGGAAATCCTTGCTCAATGGCTATCAGTGGATCTTGGGTTTCTGGGGCTGCGGCAGCTCCGCGGCTGAGGAAATGAACCCTCCAGCTTGGCCTTTGCTGCCGGAGCCACTTTAAACAATTCCTCCTTGCTGCAGCTCTCAGCTGGGTTTGCTCCTCTGCCTGGTTGAAGCACAGGGTGTACAACCCATCTGGAGCCCATGGTACCACCCTGAGTGAGCATCATCCCCACCGGCATCCCTCCCGGCACCCACCAGCATCTCAGCCCATGCAGGGCAGCAAAACCAGAGCGTGACACAGCTCGGGCTCAAGCCGCGCTTCCAGAACGCTCTCCTGCCTTAAGGAAAGGAATGGAAAAGAAGCATTGAAACACAACCATAAATATTTGCTGCAGCATCTTGGGCTGAACTCAAGCCCTGTGACTGCAGATTTGGGGGAACGGGAAATTCCTCTGGCAGCCGTCTGGGCGTCAATACAGGGCTGAAATACAAGAGCTGTTTTAGGTGCAGAGATGCACATTTTGCTTTTTAAGCAAAATAGCCCAGGCCGCTCTTACTTAACACACAAGGTACCTCTGGGTGTTTTGGAAAACATTAATAACAACCACATGATTGGTGTAAAACACTGATTTTTCCATCCAGACGCACTATTGTTTTCAGATAAATACATTCCGTCGAGCTTTTTTCTATCTGAACTTTCTGCGTGTGGCTTCTGCGTCTCAGGCTGATGGGGATGGGGGGTTGACAACAATAGCGGTAGCCCAGGAGGAGCCACCGGAGCCCGCTGGGTTGGGAACGAGTGACGGGGGCTAAAGCCTGTCTTCTGGTGTGGGTGCAATTGCTGGTGACGTGGGTTGAAAGTAAGGAAGGGACAGAAAAAGGAGCTGCGCAGTGGATTTGAGCTGCTTTGCAGAGACAGGGGAAAGCAGAAAACGCATTTCTGAGAATACAAACATCCATCATGGACAGACACGAGAGTGTCCAAATTCCTCAGTGTTATATTTATGAAGCCATTTGGAGACATGACACAGGCCAGTTCCTGTAGATTTTTCCATGTGTTGTTAAAGATTCAAATTACAGAGTAATTTTCAGTCTTTGAAGACATTGGTCTTGGTACTGCAGAGCCCGGAGGCTGCTCCAGGCAGGGTTTGTCTGGAGATAAGGCAGAGCCACCACCAGCACTGAGCAAGCTCAGGAGGCAGGAGCGGGTCAGGAATGACGGAGGCACTGGGGGGTGGAATTTTTTTCTGCTTGCAGATAAGAAAATCATCCTGCTTTGAGCACGGGGTAAACAACTTCTGATACACAAGCTGGTTATCTGGAGAGTCCCACGGGAGGAAGCGTGTCTGCTGTGAGGCTCCACAGGCACATCTGTGCTGTGTGGCACAGCACAGTGAGGGGACAGAGACCCAGTCCCAGTGCCCAGGTAGTTCTGGGGAGCCCAGCTGCTGAGGGGTGCTCAGTGGGGCTGGGGCCAAGGTTCCGACAATGTGCAAAAGGGAATTGAGATAGTTGTGTTGGTCTCCAGGAGAAAGAGTGGGGGTCCCAGTCCGTTGGCGGCCTCATGGTTGCACACGTAGGGCTTGGGCCACCCAAGTTCAAAATCACAGAAACAGCTGGGCAAGGTCAGAAAGACTCTAAAAAGAGACTTTTAAACTCTTTTTTTTCCAGCACAAAACTGCCATCGACAGTCATTTCTCCTACTAACTACACAGAACACACTACCAACCTAAATTCAAGTGTGTTCTCATTGATAAGGCCACAAGAACACTCAGAAGCCGGAGAAGGCAAAGCATGACAACATCTGGGAGAAGTAAAGAGATCACGGCCACTCCCTGGTGCTCCCCGTGTAGCTTCAGGGTTCATCTCTCGTTGCAGAACGAGATCTGAAACTTTGATGAGCATCACTCCTGGGTGGCACTCTGGGGAACGCAGGCACAAGCTCAGAGAGGCGACTGGGGGTAGCAGGAAGAGCTGATCTCAAGTTCAGAGCCTGATTTACGGCCGAGGCCTCGGGCAAATCACTTACTGGCTTTGTGGTTTCATTTCCTCATCTCTAGAATCTCTTTCACGGGTGATGTGTGAGGGGGAATTAACATTCAAACTTTGTTTTTAATAAATATTTAAAGATTTGTCTTGTGTTTTATGAATGTTTCTGAATGATCTCTCTGCCCTTGCATAAGGGTCTTTCCCTGCCAGCTCTTTAATCTGAGCTCCTCTCCCTGGAACGGGTGCGATGCCTCTGCTGCAGATTTGTGCTTTCATTGAGTAACAATTAACTGCCTCAGTTAAATGTAAAGGCATGTGAAGAAGAAAGTTTTCTGCTGCCAGTTCTGCACCGCTCTGCGCTGGATGCCAGCAGGACACATCAAACAAAAGAGTTCCTCTGAAGAAAATAAACCAAAGCAGAGCCCAGCACACGCCAATGAGCTGTTAGCAAGCTCCGCATGAACCCCAGCACTCTAAAATTCATTTATGTGTGAAGCATCAGGAAAAAACTCCGTTTTCACCAACTTGGCATGATTTGGAAGTGAAAGCGTGGGCTTGAAGCTACTCTGTGCTGAGGCCAGTGGAAATTTGGTGCAGGTTTGACCCGAGGACTCCGCACGCTTTAGTCTTTGCCTGTTTATTGTTAAACTCATTAAAAACATCGGGGTTTTTTGCATCTTAAAAGTCTTTTCTAACTTCATAAAATATGTGAATGCTTAAGAAAGAATCTGTGTGCAACTGTATAAATAGTGACTAACAAGTAGGAATTTTGTGGTGTTCAAAGGGAGCAAAAGAAGCTGACGAGCCTGCAGGATAATGAGTTAATTTGCCTTGCAGCCTACCTGGTGCCCAGCGCCAGCTCGCCCTCCCTCAGCCGTCGCTGGGGATGGGTCATGTGCTTCTCCACCCAGATGAGTGAATTTAAGTTAAAGGTTCCAAATTAGCCCTCTCAGACATGCCCCAGCCCAAGGTCGGTCACTTCCTTATAATACGGATGCTGAATTTCTAGTAGAAGAAAACTCAAAGCATTTCAAAGTGAAGCTTTTTTGACACTTGGAGCTGAAATCACCTCCATTTCTAAACGACATTCTATTTTTAACATGTTACCAAGTTTTGAGAGCGAATCCAACCGTGCGTTCAACCAAACCAACCTTTTTTGTTCAAATCCTCATCTCCCAGAAAAATTTGCAAGCCGTTTGTTTTACGCAGAACGAGAACAAACCCTTTCCCCCAAACTCTGCAACAGCCAATAATCCTGTTTTTTTTTTTTAATCCCCGATTGAATGTTTTAAAATTTCCTTGCTGCAACTGCTGGAATCTGAAGTTGTCATTAAGTGGATACCTTGCTCTGTCACTAAAATTCAAGCCATTTTGTAATCCTGTAATTCCCCAAATTCGCCTCAGGCTTTGGTGTCCCTGTCCGAGGGATGTTTACAGCTTATTCTCCCTCCGCAGGCAAAATTAACCCGAGAGCTAAAACTGATGAAAGGCACATTGCTGTCTGTCATGAGGGGCATATGTTGAAATATGGCAGTGAAAAAAGCCAGCGGCGCTCAAACCGCTGCAGAATCCCAGTGGAATGAGGCATGTGAAGAGTATTTTATATTTAGTCAGAGGAGGGGAAAGGCTGGAGCCGGACAATGTTGGGGTTTTCATGATGAAGAACATTTCTAGGGAGGACTCCCATACCATGGGAAAAGTTCCACGCTTTATTTTTCTAATGAACAACTGTCTCCAGTGTTTCACAATGCCAGGTTCCTTACTCTGGAGAGCTGGGGCAAACCTACTTTCTCTCTCCGTGTCCTTTTCAGACCACGTGGCTTTATTAGCCAGGACAGGAAGAAGACTTGGAAGTCATCATTGAAACACCACAATGTCAGTTGCAAAAAGAGACAACATCATCCCACTGGGCTCTCCTGATCTAAGAGGCTTCCTTTAATCTTCTACTCAACAGTCAGACCCAGGCCCAGGCTGCCCAGAGCAATGCTGGGAGGGCTGGAACCCCTCTGCTGGGAGGCCAGGCTGGGAGAGCTGGGGGGGTTCAGCCTGCAGAGGA
>JANIJG010001520.1:27111-43034 GCA_024611175.1 Megaceryle torquata | reverse complement strand
GCAGGGTGCTCAGAGCCCCGGCCAACCTCCCCTGCAATGGGGCCAGGGATGGGGCAGCCACCACCTCTCTGGGCAGCTGGCTGATGATAATGATTTACAGCAACTCAGGGCTGGATTCAAAACCTGTAGAAATCCCTGAAAATCCTGCCACTGACAGCTCTGAGCTTGCCACCATGGACAACATGATGGGACAAACTGTAACACTGTGGCTGTGGTCATCTCCAACATGGATGGGTTCTGCTCCTGGGAACGGTGAAGGTCTTCAAGTCAGCTCTTAACTGAACTTTAAGGTAACTTAAAGTCTTCCTGTGATATAAGCAGCAAGCAAGCAAGCAGAAACAACCCACAGCTGTGCACCTATGTATGTGTTTGACCGCATCTGCTGTTCACATAACCACTTGTTTGTGCACATCTGTGGACGTTGCAAGATGCTACCCGGGCAATTAACGGGGTGTGCTACCCTCTGATGAGTTTTCAGAAGTGGAACTCAAACCACTGAGCCCTCTCTTGCAATTCTCCAAGCAACAGAGCTGCCACCTTAGTCTTCCAATTGAAAAGGCATAATTGCATTATCAGTGAGCGCTCTCTAGATCTCCCAGCAGATGTTTTGGACCTAGGAGGATAAGGTTCTAAGCCTTCATGATTCACTGAAATAAACAGTGGTCTGTGTGTTTAAACTTGGCTTTCAGGTTTGCTCCCAGAAATGAATGGCCTGCGCTCCACTGCCTCAGCACTGGACAGGATGGCCATAACATAAAGGTGGTTGGAACATCCAAAGTGACAGCTTTCTGTGGTGAGCAAGTGTCATCCTGCTGCTTTCAGGTGTGAAAATGAAAGCTGAAATTCTGAAGTTGCTTCTGGCCTAACACATGCAGAAATACAGCTCCCATTGGGCATGCAAAAAGTGCCTTTTTATGTCTTTTTTTTCCCTTTCTGGGCACTCTTTTGGCTCTTTGCTGAAGGAGGTGATGCACCAGAGTCAGGCAGCCATTCACTGAATGTTAAAGAGTTAGTGCCATCCACCAGTTCCCCCCGATGATGCTCACTTCTGTTTTATATTACGCAACCCGAGTTGTACATTTAAAGAAACCGCTCAAGCTTCTCTCCAGCTTCACCTACCTTGTTAAATGGGCAAGTTAAAAGAGAGCAGAAAAGAACTTAATGTGCAATCTCACGGTTATCTGGCTGCAGAATTACTGGCATACAATTACTCCATGGAAAATACAATAAACCCAAGTACAAGACAGTTTTAGAGAGGGGTAGAAGAAGACAAGCACATGGGAAGAGAAGAACAAACGAAGCCCCAGTTCAATGAGGTGCAGTGAGACGAGGACTGTTATTTACCAAGCACAATGTTTGCTACAAATATCACCCCTATTTTTTTATCTCTGGTTTGCTGATCTGTTCAGTTAAACTGAGTTTCACGCCTACTGTTTGTAACGTCTGACTATGTGGCTTGTCTGAACTTCCAGCTGAGAGGCTGGGCTGCAGCAGGACCTCCCAGCAGACGGATGGGGAGCTGCTCGCAGCCCTGCCCTGGGTGCCTGCAGCAAACAGCTGCCAGTTAAGGCCTGACTCCTGGACTCCAGGATTTCAGGTTAAGGATTTTCAGCGGGAGGCTCTTCTGTGCCGACAGTTACGGATCTTCGAGGCTCTGTAGACATTTCTATCAGTCCTGGCCATCACTCAAATGCTTGCAAACAATGACTAACATGAGCCCACACATAGCTCTGATCAAGCACAGCACTACGCTCCCCATCCCTCGCCAGATGCCCGCCTGGCTGTGTCACACCACGTTTGGCCCTGGGGATGGCCACCTTCTGATCCAGAGATGATTTGTACCAAAATGAGACATGCACACGCTTGTGTTAAACCCAAGAAAATCATATTCTAACCTCAGGACCAGCTGCAAGTGTTGTCCTGCTGCTTGGCACACACGTAGAAATCCACCCTGCCATGAAAACGCTGTTTGGGGCACCGAAGCCGAAAAGACCAGAGAAAACTTGGGTGAACGTACACAGGCTCTGGTCGTGCCTGCAATGGCAGCTCTGACACAGCATGTGAGTCACTAGGAAAAGATTAGAGGAAAGTTCTCTTCTGTTTTAATGAATGAATAAGCTCTAAGATTTTTCTAGGGTGTGGAAAAAGATAAGGCTAAAGGAGGAAACACCAACTGTCTTTGCAGCTTTCAGGTCTACCTAGTGCTGCTACTTAGTGCTTCCAGAACATTCCTAGAAACAGCTGGCATCTGATGGTATAGCACATAGGTGCCTTCAAACCATCTTCTGAGCTGTCTAACTGGTGTACCTGGGATCCTCACTGCAATACATTTCATTGGGGGGGGGGGGTCTGCAGGTTTTATCAAGGTCTTCATGTCCCGCCTAGGTCCTGATGGCCACATGGAAAGGCCTTTGGAAGGATTATTCACTGGAGCTGTCTGCATGTGGTGAAGCTAATGGTGGAAGAAGCTTTGCTGTGCCTACCTAGATCCCTGGAAACCTGCAGACAGCTGTGGCACCTGGAGCCTCCACCTGCTGCTCCATGCCCCAAAGAAAGGGCAGAGATGCTCCATGCCCCAAAGAAAGGGCAGAGACAGACTCTGACCCTTATTCCAGCTCACAAGCAGTAGCAGAAACCAGAAGCGGCCACACAGGTTGAGACAGCTGATTTCGCTGGCTTACCCCGCCAAAGACATGGATATTATGTGGGTGGGAGGCCTGTAGAAGAGCATCTCTTTGGGTCTGCACATTAGATTTGCGGACCAAACCCTGCCACCATTACTCATAGTCTCAGGTAAGCAAGAAACCACTCCACTTTGACCATATACTGGTACCCAGAGTTCAACCTGGAGCAACACACAACCTGGAGACTTCATCGCGTACGTGCTGAAGCCATTTCCACTCTGCCTTGCAAGACTCAGACCACTAATGACTGGAGGCTGCTTACCTGCAAGGACAGAGCTGGCACCAGTCAGCTGGTGGGAACCTTGTCAACACTTCCTCGGAGCAACCTCGTGCAGCCTAAGTGGGTTGTTTACAGCAGGTCATTTTTTTCTCTTTTTGCCTCTACCACGAGCACGGGGTTTGAGGTGAGTTATCGCAGGGCGGGGGCTGTGGCCAGACAGGCTCCTGCCAGCTGAGGAATGTGGGACAACTCAGAGCCTGGAGCGCCAGCACCATCCAAGGGCGTAGCTCTTCTTCTGCTGGCATCATATCTAGCCTTCTTCAAGAGAAGGTTAAAGCCTTGGCAGATAACCGCGAGCCGCGTGTTGCTGCGACGGGATCTCTTACACTGAACTTTTGGACTCCTTACGGCACGAAACGATACGTTACCCCCTCGCTGGCTCCACAAGACGTCTGAAAGATGCAGCCAGGAATACTCAAGTTCACCCACTGGGGAAACATTGCCTTACGTGAAGATTGCAGCCTTCTCCCCTTATCTGCGAGGCAGCTGATGAAGGGCCTGGTGTCAGTCTGGCAACTCTGACGGCTCCCATTTAGCACCAGCGAGAGCTGCCTATCAGCAGAAAGCTGGGGCAGATAGCAGACGGGACTATCTAATCACATACCTTTTGCATTAGTGCTGCCATATATTCCTTCCATTTACAATCAGGAGACTGGACCGCACTGAATTTTCACAGGAATGAACTGTCAACAACCCCATCCTTCCCAAGGCCTAAAAATGGGTGCTTTATCACAGAGGCCAGTAGACTTCTTTTCTTAGACTTCCAGGCAATGGCCGGAGCAGACTTGGAGCCCCCACGAGCGAGACATTAAGGAGACCTTTTTGAGATAACAACAGTTCACTTGGCTCTCTCAAGAATGCCTTATGGCTGTTCCTTTTCAAAGCCGAAGTAAGGAAACTAGCTCAATTAGAGCGTATCAAGAAACTTTGTGTCTCCTGGTTTGTTTACCTTTTATCAGAGTTCTTCATACGCTTTCCTGCTTCTCCAAGAGGAGCAGGAGGGCTACGCTTTGTAAGATCGTGCTAGAAAAATCAAGCAAGCAGGAGGCAGCTTTTCAAAGCAGCAAATGGGAGTTAATAACAGGGCAGCAAACAACTGCTACCGGCTTTCGGATGTTTCACTGCTTCTCCGAGAGTTGGTTTGGCTGTATGATTCAATTGCATTTCAATTTTGCAGAAGTATATAGTTCTGTTTAACACACGTTGCCAACCTATAATCTCTCAGGTCGTGCTTCAAGAGCTCGTGGAACTATTAGTTCTTTCTCCGGCCAAATGCCCATTAGGACTCATCCTAAATAAAGAGCCTGGTAAAACATCTTCCCCAGGAATGCCACCTCAAAACATTCTTCAAAGCCAAGCCCTGACTCTGCAGCAGACTCAAGTTCATCAGCTCTCGGAGCCTACGTTATGCCATTAATTGCAGGCATAATTAACGATGGCCAAATCTCAAAAAAGTGCCAAATTAGATTTCACTTGAGACAAGCAGACGTAGTTTGGATGACTGGCTAAGGCCAAATCCTGCCTGCTGCTGAAGCCTTAAAGTCTGGTCACAGACGGAGAATCAGATTTGCAGCCTTCAGATGACTCAGCTCTCCAAGCTGGAATCAGATGTTCAAATCCTCCTGACTGAAGATCTGGACACGCAGCTGCCTTAAGTTCTCCTGAAAATAAATTTTTTCCTTTGGAGGCTGGTTGGGTCATCCTACTTATATACAAAGGCTTCTGTTCCTCCTGCACCCCTCTCCTTCTGCAGGCGAGCTACAAACCCTGCACTGCCACACACTTCCCTGATTCTGAAAATAGTAACAGAAAAAGGAGACGAATCCTCTATAAAAATGTGATTTTAATCCAGTGAAAACCCTGGGTGAATGTTCAGAGGATGTTTTACATTACAGTGACTTAATTCACACCTGCTGCATCCCAGCCCCACGCTGAGCTGCTCAAACGGAGATCTGCAATCTGGGCTTCACCTCAGTTGTATTTGGAACTGTCTTTACTGATTCATCTTTGGGACAGTTTAAGAAAGGGGAACACAAAAGCCTGGCTAGTGAGGTCCAATTTTCAGCTAGCTCAATCTGTAACTCAGGGGGTTGGGCTATTAAACATCCAGTCTCACCCTGTTCCTCCAGAAAACTAATTTTACTCATTTCCCACTGGGAGATAAAATGCAGGTCTGCTCCCATTCCAGGGCCCTTTGGCTGGGACACAAATAGCTTTAGAAACACTCTTATCTATGCTCGAATGTCCTTTCAGAAAATACAGCAGCCTGCAAAGGGCTGTCTTGGTACCACGAAGCCTCTTCCTAAGAAAAATGGGAGCTCACCCCACAACCACAGCTTTTCAAGCTCTGGTTTTGGGTTTCCTCTTAACACCAACAACCCACAAGCACAGAGGGACCGACGCCGAAGGGGAAACCTCATACAGCCTGTGTCTATCCTGAAAGGAACCTGCCCACACATTTTGAGGGGGGCTTACAAGGTTGTCTCTGAGGTCTGGGTCCTGCACGTGGTCACAGTGAGGTGACGCCGCACCCCCAGCATAGTCACGATCGGCAAGGTTGGTTCATCTCCTGCCTAGAGTGCTCCCGTTATCTGAGAGAACTTCTCTGGGATCCCCTGTTTTACACATGCCTGACATTTTTTTATGGTTCCTCTTAAACCCTAGGCGTTGTCTCAGCTGAAAAACAACAGGTTTACATCCATCGCTGAAAGCAGAAAGGGTTCGGAAACATGGGCAAGTTGAAACCTAGTCTTGAATGGCTCAGTGCTGGCCAAGATGTCCTTGGGTTTGAGCCCCCATGCTCTGCAGGTTTCCTGAACCTGACCTCTTCCTCACATCAGTGACACTCGGCTCACGTGGGTTTAGATTTCACAACCAAAGCTCTGGCACTGCTCCTGTTACGGTGCCAGAAAGTAACAAGCGATCACTAACTCCTGACATATCTGCTGCCTGAGGACATTCAAACCCTCTCTGAGGAAACCATTATATAAATTTTTGAGAAAAATAAAGAAAAGAAAAAGAGTTTGGCCTTGCCTATCAGTAACAGTGAAATCCCAGCTCACCTCTTTTCCTCCATGCCAGTCAAACCCGCTCCCTCACACCTCTGCAAAGGGGCTCCAGGACCTGGCAGCAACGACTGCCAGGCAATGGTTGTGTTTGGGTGACTATCTCTCCTGGCAATGTGTAGGGCCAGGCTTGGTGTGAGCTGCTGAGTTGGGTTCTGGAGCTTGTCTTGCGCTCCTGTCTCAGAGAACATCAGGATTTCCTCTCCCAATATCAGAGGAGATGGAGCAATGGGAGCACAGAGTGAGGGAAGAAGCAGACACAGACACTGCAGGCAGCAGCTTGGTGAGTCCCGATCTTCACCTGGTGTCCTAGGAAAGGCTGATTCTCAACAAAGGATAAGCCTACCAGCCTGTCCCAGGCTCATCCTAAGCAAAGGTTTATCCTAGGCTCATCCCTAGGCTGGTTCCTACTGTGTCACAGCCATAGCATCATCATAAAGGAGTAGGCAGGGCCATTGCAGCACAGAGGAGATGCCCGCAGGGTGAATAAAAGGAGAGGCAGAGCTGGAAGAGACTCTTCCAAACTTTTCACAGCATGGATGCTGCCACTCCAAGGGAACAACCTGTTCTAAATGGTTCCCAACCCCCCTGCCCCATATTTTGCCTGATGGCCCCCAAACATCCTGTGCTGAGAAGCAACAGGAGCCTCTTCAGACCACTGCAAGCCCTGGTCAGCCCCTAAAGGAGAGCAGTGAGATGGAGAGGTAACTTTTACAGCTGACAGCAGTTTGCAGATGAGCTGCAGGCTCCTTCCCATGGCCTCCAGGGTCACCAGTGGCTGCTGTTCAGGAACCACAGCTCTGAGTGTTGCGAGGACATTATTTCCACCGCCCTGCACTCCACACTGGTGTCTTTAAAGGCTGACACGTTGCAAAATAAGAACAAAATGTTTGCAGCGTGCTATCAAACCTCAGTGGCTTCATTTATCCCCACTGGGCTGGTGTAAATGGTCAAACAAGATAGCAGAGAGCCAGGCCCACCGCCTCTTGGCCTGAAGCCCGGAGAGCAACGATCAGTGCTTTTTTCCATAAGTTCTATTTATGAGTCCTCTCTCCCCAGCGCTGCAACTACCTTTGGCCTTTGACAAAAAGCCCATCTCCAAGTATTTCTGAGGTTAATCACTCCAGTGGTGGCATTTTCTGGTGAGACACATAGTCGTTGCTGTCACCCCTGATGAGCTACAGGCTCGCTCCCACCCGCAGGAACCAAGCTGCACTGAGGCATCTCTGGCAGGAGAAGATGTGGGACTGAATCCCTAAATAACTGATAATCCCTTAAAATCTGTGGGATTTCATCTGTCCTTTAAAGAAATACATTTCTTGGGGTCTTTTTTGTTTGGTTGGTTGTTTTCTTTTAATTCTTTCATTTAATAACATGGATGAACTTGCTGAGATCACCCACTTGTGCAGGCACCGAGCTGAGCTGTTTAGAGAAGTTCCAGTTTACTTTGACAGGTACCCCTTACACACCCTCCCCGTACATCCCCGCGCTAGAAAAGGTGTCCCCTCACATGCTCATCCCCCAGAGAACAGAAAGTGCTGAACCACCCCCTGCAATACACAGAAGACCATGGTTTCATTTACTTAATGGAACACATTTTTACAGGGCCTTCACCCCATCTCAAAGCTGCAGGCTGCTTTTTCTTGGCCCTGTTTTTCATGCACTTTGTTTCCTTATCACACCATATAATTTTCAGGCAAATGAAAATCTGGGCTTTTGCTTGCACAAACACTTGGACCTGAAAACTTTGCCATTGCCAACTCTTAGAAACGTATCCTCATAGCTGATGGGTTTTGTAAGGCCTTGGTCCTGGGAGACCTGTGAATATATCAGAATCTTGACTTGCCTGTTTTATTCAGAAGTCATTTTCTAGCTTTTGTGGTTACAGAGAAAAGCATAAAACCTAGGAACCACAACAATGCAAAAGGTAGAAGGCAGAGAAAAAGATCTCCCTTGTTATGATTTAAAAGAACGTGCATTGGCTGGATTTTTAAGGGAATCTTGTGAGCTGGGGATGGGCAGAGGCTCAGGAACACAGCCCAGGACCCTCCTCCAGCACCTCCTTTGCAGACAGGGTCCAGTGCAGCACCTATTCCCTTGCCCAGGGTTCTTACCCTGGGAAGTTCTTCACCCCAGTCTCCTGACATCACCATTTCCAGGCTGTTTTTCAACTTGTTACAAAAACTAAAGATGCATTGTATGTATGCCAAGGTAAATAAACTCAGAGATGCCTTTTTTTTTTTTCCTCCCCCAGGAATTTGCAGTCAAATGAACGCAAATATTAACAATCATTACATTAGACCCAAACTTTTGTGAAATAACAAAAGAAGGTGACACTGCAACCCTGGGTCTTAAATCATGTGTGTAATACACTCCTGTCTATCTGCCACTTTCCATCCAAAAGCACTGGTAATTAATAGATAAGTGATAAGACACAAAGTAATAATTCCAGGAAGCAGAACAATTCATTTTTTCTGAAAGCCTGCAGTGCTCTTTGCTTTCCCTAGAGTGATCTGGTAGCAAAAAGTTTGTCGACGATGCAGGAGAGGAGAGAGGATGATGGTGGGAGTTAAAGATCAGTGGTGACTGTTGCAGAGGTGCTGCAGCCCAAAGGAAGGGTGCAGGGTGCCTGTTCCTCCATCAGCACAACCCCATTCATGTTGGACAGCCAAGCATCGCACTGTGGGGGCCTCTGAAATAATGGACACGTCCCTGGCACCTTCTCATTAAATGGTGCAGGACAGAAAAAGGAGAGAGGAGATTTGCCAGGGGTGTGCTGGAAGCTGGTATGGAGGATCTGTATCTGGATTTACACAAACTTCACACAGCTTTACATATCCAAGGCAAAGCCATGAAGGTGAGAGCGTCAGGAGCTCGGTGCATACAGATTTCAGCCTCGTGTTTTCACACACAACCCAAACCCCCCCTACCCCCCACCCCAGGTCCCTTTTTGCTGCCATACAATTTGATGGGAGCAGAATCTGCTTGCTCAACTCCTGCAAAGTAATTGTAGGCTAATAACATGTGCTGGCATGTGGGTTGGGACGTGAAGTATGTGTGTAGGTGCCTCTGGAAATAATGTCACTTAGAAAACACCCCTTGAGCCCACAGAAGCACTGTTCAGCAAGAAGAATTCTTTCAGATCTGTATTCATTCAAACTCTAAAGCCACTTTTTGTTGCTATGCCAGGCAATAAACCCGCGATAAATGAAGGAATTTACACATCAGACATCTCAGATTCCTCTCCCTCCTTTCCCAAGAGCAGTGTGAGGGGACAGTTAACGGTGCTAGTTTATGGTATAAATATTTTGACAGACTATATTTTGATACTATAAATTTTAACAGTTCTGTCTGGTTTTAAACTCTGTTTTTCCCTGACCAGGAATCTGTGTAAAGTACTAATATCTGAAGTGTTTCTTAAGGAGCAGAACCTGTCCCTAGGAAAACATTCTCCTTCCCTTAAAATAATACTGCTTTGCCTGACAAAGAAACTCCAAATGTCTGCACTTGCAAAGCACTCATGGCTCAAAACTCATTTATTCCATCTTTAGGTGAGACCTGGTGATCGCTTGTGAGCAGGACCACTTGCCTAGAGGTTTGTTGTGCCACCCGTTGTAGACCTGAAGTACCTGTTGTACCCCCCTCCACTGCACCCCTCTGAAGCCGGGAAGTGCTGCCAGTCTTGTTTAACAAAGCAAAAATAATTGAGTTGCCCAAGGACGTGATGAAAGCCAAGTTTTAAGGAAATGGAGGAAGCAAGTGAGCATCAGCATCCCAGGAATCAGACCCAGGGATGGGTTTATCCTACACGTGAATCCAGTAAGAGAAGTCTGGATGCTAACGCTGCTGCGTTTTGGATTCTTTAATGTGAGGCAGCCGTTTGGAACATACATCTTGGTTACTTCAAGCGACAGCATAACCTGTCGCGTCGAGCCCACAGACCAAGGTTTGTTTGTTGTGGAGTCAATGACAAACTGCCCTTGGCTTCCATGGGAACCTCGGGGTGCCGAGACGGGAGGGCTCAAGAGGATGTGAGAAATTACGCAGCGCTCCGTCTGGGAACATGGACCTGCCATAAAACTGGCACCTTTGCCTCTCTGCCGCCTGCCTGGGGCAGCAGGAGGAGGTTGGGTTTGCCTGGCTCTGGGGAGCAACGTGCTCCCAGTTTAGCACAGCTCTTCCCACAGAGTCCGTAGTGTAACTGGGCATACCTACAAATGAAGAAGCTTTCACTTAGCCTGCTAATGAAACCATCACCCCGTGAGTCTGTTTGCAAGGCTCTCGTTCCCTCCTCGCGCAGCATCTGAGCCCAGTTTTCCAGTCACTCAGACACGAGACTCTGAGACCTCCAGTTTCACAGCAGCTGTCCTGCAGCCTGGGCCAAGAGGGAGATCTGTTCCCCCAAAGGGTGACCAGCACTTTCCGCTCCCTGTTTGCGTGGGAGCGGCCGGGACTGAGATGGGCAGACCAGGGGAAATCATCCAGCACAGGCAGGATGATTACAGTGAGGTCTGCAAAGGGCAGAGACTATAAATCCCAGTGATCCCAAGCTTTGTTAGTGCCACTTCTTAATGAATAACTTGTTTAATTACAGAGTTGAAAAAGAACCAGTTTAGAACCAACTTTCCAATATGCTTCTTGGATGTCATTACACCCAAATAGGTCTGTTAATGGGATGAGTTTCAAACACCCTGAAACTGAAGTTTAGCTGGATTTGGGGTTACAGAGTGAGCTGGGACACGTGTCCCAGAGCGTAGCTTAAATTCCCTGCAAATGTACAATTAAAATTCACGGATTGCACTAAAAACTGCTACAGCTTAACCTTTTTGCAGCAATTTTTGGTGGCCACGTTTTCCTCTTTCCTCGAATAACAAAAACCAAAAGAGAATCTCTATGAACAGCAGGACCTATGTCAATCTTCAGATGTGCCAGCTCAGGGCTGAGAACTAGATAGGCAGAAGAATGTTGCTGGGAGAAGGATCTGGCCATATCTGCTTCCGAACTTTCCCATGCACAGAAATGAAATGTGGACCCCGGCACCTCGGTGTCTGGCTCCAGCTCTAAAGTGGTTTCCACTAGTTATAGAACATGCTGACAGCCTCTTCAGATAAGTAGGGCAAGGCAAGGGCACTCGGGCACTTGGCAGCCACAGACTCAAGCGTCCTGCTTGCGTGGCTTCAGGAGCAGCTTTTGAACCCCAGTTCCAGTGTCTATGAACAATTCCTCTACCGGAGGCTCCTGACCCATAAACCCCTTTGGTAATTTAAAGCTGATTAAAATCTCCAATCAATAGCGTGGGACACTTGGAATCCCTCAAATCCATTACTGTAAATGTAAGGAGAATGGGAAGGCAGCCGCTGTTGAATGCGAACAGACTTCCATGACTGCTCCCAAATTTAAAAGGATTTCAAGGGATGGTTTCGACACCACCTTTGCCCATCACCGTGGTGCCTGAATCCCTTCCCTGTATCAAATAATTCATGATGCCCAAACCTTTAATGGCATTCATGGAATTGCTGTTCTTTTTCTTCCTTAAGGATAGAATTTCAATGGATTCTGGACCACTCACACGGCGATTTTTTTCCAATGAGTTTGAATAATTCCAATTAATTCATGTTAAATGTATTTAATTACACATTTAACCATGCTCTTTTGGGGAGGCGGGGGAGGCAGAGATTTTCAGCGAGCTCCGATTTGGAGACAGATGTAATTTTGTCTCTTTGCAGGAGCTTGCACAACTGACCATTAGCAAAATTGTCGGTGGCGTCAGGATGGTTATTCCTGCATTTTCAGGTCTCTCTTACACTATTACAGTGCTTCCATTTCACAACTGATGCGTCAGTTTTGAAAGTGCAGAAATTGCTTTATAGCACTATAAAGCTCAGTTTGAGATAATAGGTTGTTTTTATCAAGTAAACTCTCTTTCCTCTATTAAGATATTTCAGAGAAGCACGTTCCTGCCTCCCCAGCCTGGCCAACGTCTGCGATGGTGTGGTGTGACAAACGTCTGAATGGCCAAGTGACACTTTCGGGCAAGAAATAAGCAGGAAAGGGATTAGGAGCCTTCAGCAACGCAAGGTTCTGGCCTGGCAATGACTACAAATGGGTTTCATATGCGAGTTCTGGGACAGGAGCTCCTTTTTAGGACAGTTTCCCCATCCTCTCGTGCCATGTTGCTTACCCAGGACTCTTTCTTGAACAAACACTCCCAAAACGTGTCTGCAGAGCGGGGTGGGGGGAGAGGCTGTCACAGGGTATTACTTCCATCCTTGTAATGTTGCTGAAACAGAAGTAGAGGCTCTTTCACACACACAAATTATGCTGTAGCGTAAACATAGCCTAGAGGAGCCCACTCGAATTTCAAAGCTGCACGGCACAGTCCATCAGCCTCACACAGTATTTTGCTCACACACGCACACACACTTTTTTAATGACAATGAAAAGAAAGCTTCTGCCTAACAAAAAAACCCAGAGTTGATAAGCACTGGTCTGCCTCTTCTCCAAGTAATCTCTCCGTAATCAGCTGGACAGCCTGAAACGGAGGCGGAAACCAGAGCATGGGGCGATGTCTTCCCTTAACAAAAAAATTCCCCCATCTGGTGCCTTTCTAAGCAGACGAAGACATTTGCCGAATGTCAGCATCGGCCCTGGTGTGTTCACAGACCCCAGGCAGCCCCAGCCCTCTGCACTGAGGCTAACAGCTCGTGGGCACAGAGGTTAGAAAGATGGCAAGTCCTTTGCCCCAGTCTCGGGGCTCTTGTGAAGGAAGGTCAGGCCATAACCATGCAGAGCTGCTCAAGCAGAGAGTGTTGGAGGCTGTGGTGTTAATTTGCCCTGGGTTTAAAAGTTACTCAGCTGCCTCTTACCCAGCCTGAGAAACATGATTCAAACCAGAAGACTAACACCGTCAGAAAGCTGAAATTAGCCCGAGACAGCTTGGTTTCCGGCAGATTGGGGATAATTGCTACTGGTTGATCGCCCAAACTTTTCCGCTTTGAACTCACTTTTCAGTTGCTTATTCACTGCCCCCGAACAGTGTCTCCTGCTTACGACACGGCGCGTTTTGGACGGGGAAAGAGCAGGTCCTGAATTGCCAGCACCTCCCACAGCTCACAAACTCAGCGTGTGCGCGTTATCCCGGACCACGCGATGGAGGGGCTGGCGTGATGGAGCGTTTATTGCTGGAGCAACAGAGTAAACAGAATCCCACATCACTCAAAGCTCTTTCGAAAGTTTATTACATTTCACGGCTGCCGTAATTGACAGCAGGGCCCTCAGGTTTGAAAAGCTTTTCTATTTTCTTTGACGTTTGCGTACAGGGGCTTTGCACATTGTTAAAGGAAGGTCTGCTCGCCGTTCCATTCACCCTCTGTTCGAGATGGAGCTTCCCAAATCTCCCCGGTGTGAGACGCAGAGGTGTTAAGGAGAGAAATGCAAAGGAATGAATCACAGCCAGCCCGGCAGTACAGGCTGCTCTTCGGCTGCTGTGTAAAGAACGTCATGTTCATGGGGAAGTGGTTGAACTGGTTTCTTTCCCTGAAAAAGGCCTTAAGAAGAGCTGGAAATGTTTTTGTAGAGCAAATGTCAACAATGCAGGACTCTCCCCCTCGTCTCCTTCAGCAGAGACCCGAAGCAAAGCCATGGAGAGGCACGTAAGACATAATTCAAAGCAGGCTATTTAAATCTCAATTCAGAATTACGCTCATATCAAGGAAACTTAATTATCTGTATTTTAACATCTTATCTGCAATATGATTTCTCCAAACAAACAGCAGTCTGGAAACAGCCAGTAGATAATCCATCCAATCTCTGGTATCTCAACAGGGAAAGTCAGCGCCTGGGGCGGTGGAAAGGGATCGGGGAAGGGGAGCCGGGAGCACCCAATTCCCAAAGAGACATGCTGGGTGCTTGCCTTGGCATCATCTCCTGCTAAGCCCCAGGGCTGGTGGCACTTCTGGGTCTTGCCAGCGTGGAAGAGGGATGGCTGCACGGGTAGAGAACTGTGTCCCTGTGCAAAGTCCTTTGCAAGCTAAGCAGGAGCCACCATCCCCGGGTTACTGTGCAAAGCAACGATCGCTGCAGGAAAAGAGGCTCTGCAGCACTCGGCATCGAACCCACCAGCAAAGGATGCTGCTGCAACCAGTAAGCTGAGCACAAGAAGTGGGCTGAGTAGCTCCTCTGTGTGTTACAGGTATGATAACCCACCTAAATAGATAAAGGGGGAATCACAGGTAAGCACTTCTGGAAAAGTGGAGGATTTGGGGAAAAGCACTGTTTTTTCAGCATTTCTTTGAAGGTGAGTGCTTTTCTGGATTTTAGGTTTCCTAACCAAGAGTTAGGCAACAAATTCCCGTTCTTATAGCTCAGCAAGCACAAAGATCGGGTCCTGGGTCTAGCACCTCTAGTCCTTCAGTAAAGATGGGCTCTTGGACATTCCCATAAGGTCAATACATTCTCTGAGAGGAGTCCAAAAGCCGTTTGGGGATTGAATAATTTCCTCAGTTAAAACTGTTCCCCACATGGTATTTTTCACGTGCTACATCCCCAAACAAAACCACCTTCCTACAACCACACGAGAAGTGCCAATTGCACTCTGGCTCCAAGGTCTGATCCTACTACAGCAGTGGCAAAACTCCTTGTGATGACGACAGCACTAATGACTAATTCTGATAATAATTAAATGTCAAGGAGAACTTTTCATCCAAAATGATACCGTAAGCACTAGCTAACATTCTGCAGACAGATGGAACAAAGTGTGTGGAAGTTCACCCCTGTATAACGTTTCCTATTTCCACACTTCCAAAGGGATCCAGATTGGGATAGCCCTTCAGAGCTCGGATAAAAGATATGGTCCCTGGTAGCCAGTAGCCAGCTACTCGGGTAAAAAGTCTTTTTAAGGACCAAACTTCAAGATTTAACATTATGTCTGATCTGTGGTAAAACTTTCACTAATATTAACAGGACTGAACTGCTCCCAGTCCTGTCCCCAGAACCTTGTAACTGAGCGTGTGCCAACAGAGGTAGAAGTGGCCCCTTGCTCTGTGCTCATTCAGCAAGATCCTCATCCAAATCCTCACCCAAAATCCTTGTGTATCTACTGGCTGACCTTCCACAAAACCCTCAGAAGGAATTTTCATGAATATAGGTCATCCCATACATATTTGTATTTATTTACTTGTTTTCTAGCTGGAAAAAGCAAACCAAGAAATGGGAAATGACGTATTTTGAACAGAGAACTGGAATTTGGACCCACTTTTTTTTTTTTTTTTTTGTTCAGATAGGACAGAGAGCAAGGGAATTCCACTGAGACTTTCCCAAACCAACACTCTTCCTAAAAATAGCTGCATAGATTGGTTTTTTTGGCCTGGAGGTGCATTGCATTTTAATGGTATTATAGGAAAGGCTGCATTTTTATGCGGCAACCTCTTAATCTTATGAAAGATCATTTCTCAAGAGCCACCACTCCCTGTCCCACTTTAAAGGTGAGTTTTCTTGTTTGTTTGTTTTTGCAATCTCTGCCATTGTGTTCACCACGCCTGATAATGAATGCTTTACTGGAAAGGTGCAGATGGCTTTCTGTGCAAGTCATCCTGGAGCAGATAATGCAGGTCTTCTCTTGAAAAGAACTCACATTGATTGAATTTTGGAGAGTCAAGAAATAAGAAGTGAACCGCTGACTGGCTTTGGATCACAGCCACCTCCTTCACCCAACAAAAAGTGTAATACTGGAAATCTCTTCTAAGAGTCTTGCAACATGTGCTGTACATTTTCTCTGTATCATAGAATCATACACTGGCTTGGAAGGGACCCTTAAAGGTCATCTGATCCAACCCCCCTGCAGGGAGCAGGGCCATCTGCAACCAGAGCAGGGTGCTCAGAGCCCCGGCCAACCTC
>JANIJG010001520.1:0-22885 GCA_024611175.1 Megaceryle torquata | reverse complement strand
ACCATTGCAGGGGAGGTTGGCTGGGGCTCTGAGCACCCTGCTCTGGTTGCAGATGGCCCTGCTCCCTGCAGGGGGGTGGGATGAGATGACTATGAAAGGCCCCTTCCCACCCAAACCATTCTATGTACCTTCTATGTGATGTTCTCCTGGTCTTAAGAATTCTGCAAGGCCTTCAGCCTTGGATATTTTTGGATGTTTTGGCCCTTTACAGAGTGTCTACTTTTCTGTGCAACAAGTGGCACAGAAATTAGCCCTGAAAAGCACCAACCGTGTAATACCTGCACAGCACCAAGTCTTAATGCCACGTGTATTTTGCTAGCAGAGTTTGAAAGCATGCTTGAAACCACCTTCAAAACCATTCAACGTACTCAATAGCAACAAGTCACCCAGTGATGCACCAGGAAAAAGTTTCCTCCTCAGAGTATTATCTATATCAGATGAGCCTCCTGACATCTTTGAAGCTTGTTGGTCCATCCCCACATAAATGCATGGTCTGATGAACAACTCACCCCAGCCAAGCCTGCACCACTCAACACATTTCACCATACCCGCAGTGTGACAAGAGTCCGTCGCATGAGACACCACAGAAAGGATCTTGTGCTTCTCCCTCCAGTTTTATGTCTATTCCAGGATATCATTTGTGACATCACTTTTCTCTCGGTGCTTTTGCATTATGAGGTCCCTTTACAAAGAGGAACGATCGGGTAAAATTTAGTTAATGAGACAGAGAAATATTCAGCCTGCCTGGCAAGCGAGAGAGGTGAAACCAGAACTGCACATGTCAGAGGGAGGCAGAGGCACCAAATGCTGATGTCCTCAAATGCTTTCATTAGATATCATTTGGCAATTGGTGCTGGGAACATAAAACTAGAACAATTGGGGAAGCAAAAAAAGCAAAAAGCAAAAAAAAAAAAAACAACCCAAAGGGAAAATCAGAAGTCGGAATTTTAAACAGGAAAAGCATGGCGTCAGGACGGGCGGAAGATAACAGAGTGCTCTGCTGAACACACAAACAAACAAAAAATAACAGAGACAAACTGGCAAAACATTCCTCTGGCTGACTTAACCACTGCTCTGCTCCAGTCACAGGTCCCCAACCAGCGCTGTCCTTTTGTCACTGCTCCAGCATCCTTCCCTGCAGATAACTCTGAGTGGAAGGGATCTCTTTGCTGTTATAGAGGCTTGGTAACAAAAGAGCAACGAGAGAGAAATGTCAAGAGCGCAATGAGTAATAGTTCCCCTCTCGTTAAATGAGGATAACACCTCTGACCTCTCCGTGAAGTACTTTAAAACTTATTAGTAAAAAGTTTGAGATAAGGGGTAGGGCACATCACTGCTCCCGCTGACTGCGGCTGCTTCCACGGGGCAAGGTTTTCCCTTTAAAATCGCACCCAAAACGCGATGCCGACGGAGATGATCGATTCCTCCCAGGCTCGCTGCTACAGGAAAGCGACGTGCCGCAGCTCTGAGGACCAGCCCTGGTGCATGGGCCAGAAAAGCCAAGTCCCGTGACGAAGAACCCACCACAACCATGTCCTTGCTCCTCCCATGACCCAGGCCACGCTGCCCTGCCAACACACGCTGGAAGTGTTGAGCCATGCACAGGCTTGAACTGCTTTGGCCAAGGTGGCTGTCACAGCTCTAATGCTACTGAGGACCCAGTAGCAAGCGTGGGGTCCATCTCCCCTACAGCTCCTTCTTGCCCATCCCTCCCAGCATGCTACAGCAGACCTCCCAGCTCTTCTCCCAGCAGAGCGACGGCGCTCAGAGTCTTCTGGGGAACTGAGAGAAGCCAAGAAAAGATCTAATGGCAATGACTGCTCATATAATTAAAGTCTGGGTTACTTTAAAAGACTGAAATCATCTCGAGACCTCAGCAAATCGCCCTGAAGATATGAATAGCAACCTTCAGATCCACAGCCCTACTGACAGCCATCAAGCAGAGATGAGGACAGAGTCCACGATCTCCTGGGGAATGTGGAGTTTATTCAAGTTACTCTAATTGTTCATAACACCATTTCCCCAATGGCACTGCATTCTCAGGAGATGAAGAGAGGATGGCTGTTTATACCGCACGCGATAACTAAACAGTGCCGGAGAATTATCTTATCTTCCCATCAGGATTCAAATGCGGAGGGTTCCTTTGTAAAGCCCAAATAAGCCCCCTGGAAGTTTTCCCAAACATTGTTTTACACATTATTTTATCCACGGAAGTTAAAGGTCTCTCTTCAAAGAATGGGAAACGTATCACTTTTTTCTCTTCAGATCCCCGTGAGAAATCATCCCAAGTGGAGAAATCAGTGGCACGCTGAGGTCCAGCTCTTGCATACAAGGGGCTCAGAGAGTCACCATCAATCGCTCACGCCGATGGTGATTATAGGAAGCCAAAGCCTGAAATTTCATCTGTCTAGCTCAAGAATCCCCATTCCCCATGGATGAGAGCTGCTGTCCTGGGCCTGGAGACATCCCGCACCGGACGGGGAGCCGTGGTCAACCGCCGTGGCAAAGGCTTGGCTGATGGTAGCCAAACAAAGGTCTCCTTGGAAACCTCTGACAGCTGGCCATGTTCTCCCTTTCATCGTTTTGCTTTCCCTGCAAGACTGTCCCTCACAGTAATTTGAGGGAAAAAGAAAGGAAAAAAAAGAGAATATACAGCAAGAACCATCAAGGGAAAATGAACTGATGAGACCTTAAAAAGGCACTGGTTGAGTGTCAGGAATAAATAACCCCTGTCCCATATAAAGCACTTTGAAACACCAGCTCATTGAATCCTTTCAGTATCCCATAATCTCCTGATCTCCATATTGTAGGTAGGGAAAGGGAGGCCAGGAGAGATGCCATCCCCTGCCCACCAGCATACACAAAGCTGCCTGACATTTGGGAATCAGTCTTTTTGACAGAACCCAACTTCTCTCTGACTGAACCATCACCAGTGAACGCCATGGGCAAAACCGTCATTTTTGACCTATAGATGATAGCTCCTTATGGCACTCCTGTTGGTTTTGGTTGGTTTTAAGAAAAGAACAACAATGACAGAAAAATTACCACTACCAACAACTTCTCAGGTGTTTTGAGGGGACAAATTTTCCTGGTAGTAATTCACCCGCATGCACCCCATTGATTTTCCACAGACTCAGGTTCTTACTGCCATCAAAAAAAGCTTAGAAAATTTAGTCTTTCCTTGATGTCTCTCAGAAGGACTGAGAAACGTGGGAAAAAAAAAAGAAAGAAAGAAAAGAGTAACTATAATGACCAAGAAACAGGAAAAGCCATTATATACAGTAATAAAAAGACTGCTTCCCCCACTGTTCAAAACACGATCGTATTATCTTAGCAACCAGCACGGCAAAGCAGATTTTACCGCAGGAATTGTATAACCATTCCTAAAGAAACGGGAAGGGGAAAGCATTTATTCCTTTCTATATTTTATGACGTGAGAGCTGATATGATTTGCTGCAGTCGAGGTTGCACATATACAGCCAGAGCGGGTTTCACACTCATTGTTTTTGCATTTTGCTGCCTATACGCTCCAGGGCGAGGTAGTTTCCTACTGCTGGTGTTCGAAGGGCCTGAAACCATAATAGTCTCTCTGTAACATTCCCAAATGTTGACATGTTTGGTGCCTGTTTTGTCAAGTAAACCTTTGCAATCTCCTTCAGAGTTGTCCAGGGCGCGCTAAATTAGTCAGTTGTTTTTGCGCTTCGACTCAGTACTTTCTGCCTGGCTTAATAAAAAGCCTTTCAGGAAAAATATATATACACGAAAAAAAAAACAAACAACAACAACAAAAAATACCAATCCAACCCACAGAAAAGTCTTTCTTGCTATATAAAGAGCGCACTCAGATCCTATAGCTTGGAAATGCTCTGCGGCGCTCGCATTCCATAACCTGTGCAACGCAAAGGGTTAAATGAGATTTACAACCGTTCGGAGCAATTACGCAGCGCTGCAATTTAATGGTAATTCCAGACAGAGCATCTCTGAACAAGACAGACATGTTGGGAGAGCCACTCACAGGAAGCTCTTCAGGCAAAACATTACATACGCTGTTAATTAGGGTCATTGACTCCTCTGCGGAACGATTCTTATCAAGGACGTGGAGGCAGAGTCAGCATTCTGCCACCCTGCCCAGACGAAGAGCGCGGGAGAGGACCAGCGATGGCTTGCAGAGGGACACCCAGTTGGGCTGGGTGATGCTGGATGGAGAACTGGGTCCCGTTTGAGTTGGTAAAGCTTTTTATTGCTTTTTATTGAAGGACCGGGAGCACTGAGAAGATCTTTGACCAAACCCGGCTTTGCTTGAACTGCTAAAGCTGTTTGTTTGCTTTCTGCTCTACCCAGGCAGCAAAAACAGCTTAGCTTTCTGCCTGTCAAACCCTAGCAGGCTGCTGAAATGCTCGAGTGACAAACGTGGCAGAAGGAGGTTTTGGTCTAAACAAGACCCCGTTTTCATTGCATTTTTGCCCTTTTATTTCCCTGCGAGATTTTTCTTCGTGTAGGGGTTCGTAAAACATCACCGCACGGCTTAAATCTGGGGCCCACGGTACCTGCCAGTTCTCCTCTCCCTAATTGCTGGGACTGGCCTGCTGAACGCTCAGCATCTGAATAATGAATTACTTATCTTTGCTGTTGAGGCAGAAACGTATTAGGCATTACCAGCTCCAGCCTCAGATTCTTTGACTGGGTTCCAGCTGTAAACATTCAACAGGAAGAGGTTAATTTTTTGATTCAGTTAATATAAATACTGAAAGGTTCCTTACTTCACTGTCCCACATCACTGCAACATACATTCTGTAATTAGAAGCATATTTTTGTGATTTCAAGGTATATTTTGCCAAACCAACAAAAAAGCATCAAACTCCAACACTGATGCCAAAAATACCCACTGTATAATTTATGCCAAATCAACAAAAGTCTTCTTTTGTCCTTCCCAAACCACACTAAAGAACAGTCTGTTAAGAAGTCCAAATGTTAAAGTTCAATAAAAAAAAAAAAAGAGCCCTCTATTATAGAGCACATAAGATAGGGAGGAATAACAAACCCGACTGATTCCAGCGCTGCCGCTTGTGCGAGATGGAAGTGAGCGTTGTTGTCTCTGCCAGGAATGGTATCTCTCTTTAACCCTATTTATTCCCCCTCCACCCCACGCACGCTTCTCCCTCTTTTTCTTGTCTTTATTTATATGTATAGTTGTTGTTTTTTTTTTTCATTTTACTAAAGTTTACTGAGCATCTGGAATGTGTAGGCAGCAATCCATGTGTTTGCAGTAAACTTTGAAAGCGGAGCCAATGAGGACCACATGGGCAGGTATCCTGGAAAGCTAACCTGGCTTTCAGGGACTAATCCAAGATGTACCAAAAACTATCAGATGCAGCTAAATTATGAACAACAACGTGAGAAAAATAAAAGAAGAAGAAAGAAAAGAGAGAAAAGGAGAGCATTTTGCTGGTAATGAAGCTTTTCCTTTCCCTGACTTGAAGAAAAAATTTAATTAGAAGTTCAAGCATTTGGTTTTAATTCAGTCCAATGCACAAATGGTTTATTTCCACACGGCATATTTTCATAGTCTACGCAAGAGCCTGCGACTAGGAAGCCATTACAGGCAGTGATTACAGCGTTTACATGCACTTATTATACTTTTGGAAATAGTGGCAGAATGGATTCCCTTCCATTTCTCCCTGTGCATTAGGGTGGGTCCGTGTGCAAATCATTAGACGGGCTTGGTACAGATAATTAGCAAACATTTTTAGTTGGTTGGTTGTTGGTTTTGTTGTTTTTGGGGGTTTTTTTTAAATCAGAAATTCAGTAGTCTTTACATATTCTGAGTAGATATCAGAAAATGGCATTTTGCCAGCCCGCACGGCTCGGAATAGGATTTACTTTAGAACATCTGCTAAGTCTTTAACTAACTGCACCATGACTGGATATTGTTTGGATGAAGGTTAGACAATAATGTTCAGTCTGGCACTGGCAGAGAGCGAATGATTCACTGCCATAGTAACGACAAATGCAAAGGGTCCCTTAAATAATAATTCCTTATTTACAGACAGATCGAGGATGCTCCAAGGCTACTTTTAAACCGGACAAAAATTGAATGGCCTCTTCCTTATTCAATGCAAACCTTGTGCTCACACGCTCCGTTTTCTGATGCGTGGTAATTGCTGTAAGTCACTCTGGAGGCGCTGAACCCAAAGGTCTGGGATTCAGCAGACCATCAAAGCCAAGTGGTTCTCAGCAGCTCTGCCCAATCCCACCACCCCCATGGCAAAGGGGAGAGCACTGGGAAGGTGTTCATCTGGCAATGAGTGATGAGGACTCTGGAAGGAGGGGGTCCAGAGGCCCTCCAGGGTGTAGAAATTATGTTATTTGGAGAACTTAGGCCGAATCAGTTGTGCAAAGAGGGAGTAAGGAACAGCTCTGTCTGTAATTGCATCTGACAACGTTTGTTGCCTGTAAGTCTGAATAAATACGAAATACTCTACTAGGAACAAATTCAGTGCCATCAGCTGACATTTTGGGACCACCAGGTTGCCCAGAGGAGCTGTGGGTGCCCCTTCCCTGGAACTGTTCAAGGCCAGGTTGGATGGGGCTTTGAGCAACCCGCTCCAGTGGAAGATGTCCCTGCCCATGGCAGGAGGGCTGGATCTAGGCAATCTTTCGGGTCCCTTCCAACCTAAACCATTCTATGATTCTATAACCAAGTAAAAAACCACAGGGATTTTACAAACAGTGGGGTTTTTATCCATTAAAAAGGGTCTTCAACCACCTCTATAGAACAGGTTTACTTCCACTGATAGTTTTGCACTTGAAACCTCTCAGAACAGACCTTCACGAGCAACAGCATCAGGAGAGCCATGGTAGCTTCCAAGGTACAAACAGCCGGGGCTTGCACACCTACCAACACTCTGGGCTCAGCTGATTGAGGAAGGTGGATGACCTGGCTGCCTCCAGAAGTCAACCATAAAAAGGCAAGACTTCTTGAATAGGTTCAGAGTTCCAACAGAGCCAGGACCACTGTCCTATGCAGAGGCAAATGGTGGTGGGATCTGCACAGCAAAACAGTCCATGAGATGGCATCTGGTGAGAGAGGCTTTTCAGCTTTCCAGCCATTTTTGCAAAAATTTCTGATTCATTTCCTGCCAGCTACTGTCAGAGAGAGGGTACGGGACTAGCTGGGCCACATCCCAGATCCCGTCTGTGTTCCTAAATACTTAGCTTATCTCCCCGTGTCATGGAGCTGTGATTACATAGCTTGAGGGGCTAAAAATATTGCCAAAAGTTTTAAAAAGAGAGGCAAAGTTTTGTTTTTTTAACTGCACCGATAACTGGAAATGACTGGACAGGCTGGTGTCGGGGTAAGGCTCTGGTGGTTATGGCAAATCTGGATGAAGCCCCTTTGCTGCCTAACATGGGTCCTTTTTTCCAGGGCATCTCTCATCTGCATGTTGAAGACCTAGCAGAGATGGTGGTGGGTGAAGCAGCAGAGCCATCAGAGTAAACATTTTGTGGCCACCATTTATCAAACCTGGATTTCTTGAGGCCTGGCACGCGTTGGCTTTGCTAGCAAGCATGGCTTTGGCCAGAAAATTTGATTGAGAAGCCAGAGGAAGAATTTGGGGGCATGTTGACATGGCTGAAAGCCCTTTGCACAGCCAAGCTGGAGGCACCTCCATGGGGTTCAAGGGTGACTGAGCAGCTATGTGCCCCAGCACCCATCCCCAGGACAGATGGGCTGTGGGCGAGTACTGTGCAGCTTGAGGAAAGCACAGACCCCCTCTGCACCTGAGACAACCTCCACCCGTGGGATCTAACTGTCAGTGATTTCAGTAGCCAGCTGGGAGGGTCCTGCACGCTGCACTTGGCAGACAAGGTGAGGAAAGAAGCCAGTGTGAGACCTCTGAGACAGCTCAACGGCGCAGAGAGGCGAGCCCAGGACACACATGGGGGTTGGCTAACACACGTGGCTAACACATACGAGTGGCATGGGGCAAGGAAACCAGCTGAGATCCCCGAGCTGTTCAGCAAGCCATCAGGGCATGGAAAAGCAGGGACTGCTGAGTCCCTGTCACCAAAACTACCATGAGCCTCGGAGCCAGTTCAGAGCTGGAACACAAATATGAGCCCTAGCAGCACAAAACTGCTGAACTACACCAGGAGTGACCTTTCACGTTACCTCCAGTACTATTTAGACTGGCTGAGCTTCCCTGGCCCGGCAGCGATCACACAGTCTCCATCTGCCCACTCCAAATTAGAGTTATAGCGTGTGCTGCTGATGCAGTCTCTTGGGTTTGTTTTTTTTCTTGCAATCTTGACTTCATCCCAGCAAGGGCTCCTGTCTCTAACTAGCCGCTGTCAAAACAACTCCAGCGGGGAGATAAGGGAGAGAAGACTTTGAAGAGGCTCCTTCCTGCAAGCTGCTCGCTATCTCCCCAAGACATTTGTCAGCATCCCCTAGGAAGGGCAGCAGACGTGGGGAAGCCAGGAACCATTCCCCCATCTTAAGCCTCCAGTCACATCACAACACAGTATTTAAAATGGCTCGTGAATCCCAGATAAAAAGCAAGCGATTAGCGTCTAGAAGAAACCTCTGGTTTCTATCACCAGATGTGGCCGTTTCCCATCAGGACAGATATTCATTCATGGAAGGACAAATATTTCTGTCCATTTTTCCCAGCTTTCTTGCTTCTCTGCTCTTCACAGCCACCTTTCTCCTGATTTAAATTAGGCTGTGGCTTTGGAGCATGCCCAAATCCACCCCCAAGAGAAAATAAGATTAGAAAAGGGATGTGATTCATTTGGTAGTTTCCCCTTTCTTACATCTTGCTTTGAGCGAAGCATCGTCAGACAAAAGCCATCTTCTTTACAAGAGGACGTGATCCAGGGCTGTTCTGCTTTCCGGTGCCGGTGCAGTTGGTCACTCATCTGCCTCTGTGGCACAGCGTGGCCGAGGCTTCCCTGCCCTCCCCACCCTGCAGCCCAGCCGGGCCAGTGCAGCTCCCCTCATCTGATAAGTGAATCATGCCCAAACTGGACCAGTTTCTGCCATCGGGGAGAAACCCTCCCTTTGCAGGAGGCTTGTTTGGAGTATTAATCACTAGCTCCGAGCCTGAGGTACAGCTAGCGTGCGGCAGTCAACCGGTGCTGCTGCACTTCGCCAACCGGTTGAGGGTTTGGGGTTTTTTTTAACAACAGCATTGAGTACTAAATTTCAAGTTTAAAACTGTGAAACAAGGAGATCTGGGGGAACATTTCCATCCCAGTTTCCTAGGTACCTGATGAACAGTGTGAGCCCACAAACCACGCTGAATGCAGTGCTCTTATTCACTCCTTGACGTTTGATTATCCGATGGGCTTTAGCTGCACAGCCTCCTTCTATACCTGCTCCAAGGTGGGGGTAACAACCATGCTGTCAGGTCTCTTTCCCTCAGGAAACCCAACATCTTCTCCGAGGAGTCCCTGCTGAGAAGGTCTCCTTGCACCAGTGAGCATTCCCCACGGGCAGCAGCGACCGCTACTCCCCATCCCACTCTGCACCCCCTTGAGAAACCCTGCACCCAGCACCACCCTCAAGCCCCCCAGCACTGAGCAAGCCCCAAACACCTTTTCTCAGGGGCTGGCCAAGCAGACTCGTGTCTTTGCAGAAGCCTGGCTGGAAACTCAGCAGCTCGCTGCCCAAAGCGACCCCGGGGGTGGATTACGGCGAGACGCGGCCGCCGCCGCCCACGGCAGCCAACGGGAGACGCCAGGCGCGGGGAACAGGATGGAGGGGTCGCAGCACCTGAGCCCCGGCCGGGCTCCGCAGCGACAGCGTTTCCTGCAACGGCGCTTCTGAGGGAGCCGCTCAGCCGAGAGCCATTACTGTTTTCTTATTTTTAAAATGGGCAAACCAAACACAGGGGTAAGGGGTATTAAAAAAAAACAACGAAGTCTGCAAAGTAAAAAAAGGCCACGGTGCTAAGCGTCTTTCTTTCGCTGCAGCCCATTGTTAAGCAGAGGCCTGCTGTCCCTTTCCCATGCCAGTGAGAGATTTGCCTGGTGCCGGCCAGTTCTTTATCCCACTGCGCAATTAATACAGCTTCCCTCAGATAAACATGAGCTTGTTTAACTATGTCTCTTGATAGGTCCCAGTAAGGCTTGATAACATGGATGGTCGGATGTTGTCAGGACGAAGGAGTCAGACATGCTGGCAACAACCTTTTCCCTTTCAAAGCACACATGTTTAGAAAAGAAAGGGCTGCGGCCGTTCACGGCGAAGCGCGACTCAAATCTCGCAGCGGCATCAAACGAGAGGCAGAGGCAGGGTCTGGGAGCTGTACCCTGCCCGTGCCTCACCAGGAGCCACGCTGGTCCCAGCACGGCAGCACTGCCAGCTCCCGGAGTTTAAAGATCCCCCTTCCCAAAGCACGGGATGTGTGAAAATGCAGGAGTTAAAATGCTTGCACTATGATTTCTACTATTACTAACAGAGGCAGCAGAATAAAAATTTAAAATGGAGTTATTTTTAAGTTCTCTTTTGTTTTTAACCCCCCCCAGTACACATTTGTGTCAGCTTCCCAAACATCCCCACCGATCCCAAGCCCTACTTTCTTAAATTAGTAACTTTTTGTACTTTATCTTAAAGTCTGTTTGATTTGATTGTGCAAGAATCTCAGCACTCATTAAAAATAAACTAATTATCTTTGGAGAGACTTGGGATGAGGACAGCGACAGTGCCACATTAGTGGTAAAACTCCTATGGGTATGAAGGATTTACGTGCCCACATTCCTGGCTGCTTGGGTGCCTGGCTTTCAGGAGGGACCCCACCTCCCTGCCTCCCCCAGGAAATGGATTTGGGGACAGCGAAGGTCACCCTGACATGATGTTTGTCCCACTGCAAAAGGATGGCATAGAGGCACTCAGCCAGGAAGATAAACAGGGATTTGAGGGCACCTCATTGATGCTGCTTTGGGGCCTCTCCACGCACCCACTTGCCCCCTTCAGGGGTCCTGTACTCCTCCCATCCTCCTGTCAGAGGGTGGGTTATCTCCACTGCCCTAAGGCTACCCCTGCTCCAAACACTCTATCTTCCAGCTCCTCCCTCCCCTGATGCAGACACCCCTTCCTTTCTCATCACTCTCTTGGAAACTACCCTATTCTTTCCATATTCCCTCTTTCCTTCCTTCCTGCTCAGCTGTAGACACCATTCCCCTTCCCAAAGTATCAGTCCTTTATCTGTGGGGCAGGATATGGGGGGAGCAGAGCTTCCATGCTGCAGTGATCGATGCTCTCTTCCTCCCCACCCAGTCCCATCCTGGACAGCCTCCCTCGCTTGCCCACCATCCTGGGATGGGACCCTAAGGAGCAGGCACTGACACCCCAGGTGTGGTCACCTTCCTGGTCTGGAGGAAGACTCACCTGAGCCTGCACAGGAGGAGCAAAACTGCACCTCGGTTCAACTGAGGTCTTCAGCAGAATACGAGTGAGCTGCAGGCATCTGTCAATCAACAGCCTAGCACGAAACCCTCCCAAACCACCACAGACCCCAATTACTGGGGCAGGACTTGTTTCAAAGCTGGCCTGACACAAAACCAAGCAGGTTGATTAAAATAATAAACCCCTCTAGTGTCTCAGGTAACAAATGAGAGGGCAGTGTGATCAGATAAAAGGTGAGAAGATGTGTCCGGTTACCAGGGCATGTGTGCCAAGCCAAACGACCTCTCACAGCCCTTTTGAGAGCCCCCCTCTGAAAAGATCAGCCCACGGCACTGAGAATTAATCCCACAATAGTTTTCTTTCCATTGTGGTCACAAATAAACTGCTGGCACCTCAGCCAGCAGTTTTGTTCTGTGTTATTGCAAAATATCCCTTTAATAGCCAGAGTAAACAGGTTTGCACTTGCAGTTTGCAAACAGCATGGTCAGCAGCAAAAGTAATGAAATTCAGTATTTTCTGAATGAAAGCACCAAATGACCTCTGTGGGATGGTACTCGAGGATGGAGAAAACGACGGCGTGGCACTGCTTTGCAGCCAGCAACAGATGACTGCTTGGATTCTGGCTCAAGGTGAACCCTTCCCATTTATTTAAAAGGATATTGGTGCTTTAGAAGAAGTCAAGGGCAGATTCCAAGAGAGGAAATGGCATTAGGAGGAGCAAGGAGGAAGGCAAAGATCACAGAATCCCAGACTGGTTTGGGTTTGAAGGGACCTTAAAGATCATCTCGTTCCAGCCCCTGGGCATCTGAGACCAATATCCATGCCGAGGGACATTGAGAATCCCACCCAACTTCATTTGCAGCTGGTTGTGTCATGCACCTTGGTGCAGAATTCAGCATGAATTGCTTCTAGTAGATTCCTGGACACACCAACCACAGCAGTACCTATGGAGCCTCCTGCAACGCTACCTTAATGGAGTGGAGCACTACTTGGGCAAAAAGCAAATTAGAGATTGATTATCACTGGCTTCCCAAAACAACTAACGCGCACACAGTAGTATCTGGCATTCCACGGTGTTAGCCAACCACCCCACCTTTGCCTGCCAGACGGCCTCGCGTTAGCCCGGTCCTCACTCGACAGCAGACAGAGGACCAGAGTACAAAGTGAAGAACTTGGCTCAGCAAACAGAGCTGCCTGATACCCAGCTCCACGTGCCTTCATCCAGATTGCACTGACAGCTGAAACAAGAGAGAAACCACCCTTTGATTCCCTTAAACCACGAAGGATGACTTGAGAGTCCCTTTTGTGACACAGGAAAAGAAAAGCAGAGTTGATTCGGGGCATGTGATGTCACAAGGACCTCCAGCCTGGCTTCATGGAGCTGACCACCTGCAGGCATCGATATTACCAACACGACACAGAAATTACAGATCTTCCCAGGCACCAGGTCATGGTTGCCTCTCCCTACAAGAACCGTGCTACAGTCGTGCTTTCTGTTCTCCCTGCTACAGCCCGAAGAGCTAAATAGCTTTAAAAAAGGCCCTACGCTACCCCTTAAATATCTTCCCTCGGAGGACTGAAGCTGGGTCAATGAAGGGACTGGTAAGAGGCATCACACTCCTCTAACCGAACGTATTTATGAGGAAGTCATTAGGAGGGAGGCGAGGAAGAGGGGCTGGGGACGCTGAGAGAGTCCTTTCATTGATCAGATTATTTTTAGAAAACAAATTTCCCTTAATGGGTTTATGGTTTCAGTGAGAAGAGCACTCGGTGCCAATGTTTACAACTCTGAGTCACGTCACAGAATCTCAAGGCGGTGGAAAGTCTTATGAGCCTTGGACAATTGTCCCACTGAGGAAAGTCTGCTGTGTTGTCTGGGCATGCTGAGTTGTCAAGCTCAGCTCTAAGGAACCAAACCTTCCAGTAAACAGCATCAGTCATTCAGCCGTCGGGTGGATGCTGGTGACTATCTGCTGGATGAACTGGAGCTACAAACCTCTGTGAACCAGTCCTGGTCACAGGCAGAGAGGAGAGGGAAAAAAGTGAATGCAACGCTGCAATAGCTGGCGTGCTATTAGAAGGAAACTCATGCTTTTCTGGCAACGTGAACTCCTTTTTCATATCACAGAGTTAATTTTTCACGTTGGTAATTTCATGATGTTTTCTGCAAACACTTTCATGTCTTCCAGAAACCCTAAGCACAAGACCTACCTGCAGCACGTAGCTATGGGCTCTGGAGATGCAGCAGCCAACATTCCGTGCCCTCTGAAGCAGGACAGGAGAGACAGCAGAGATGTCCCGCACCAGTGTTTACTTATGGAGTGCACTTCTGAACCAAATCCAGTTCTTCCCCATTGCCACGTTTGGTTTGCCTCTCAGGGCAGTCTGCAGAAGATGTGCTCTAAGTATGAATGGGTGCAAGTCCTAAATGCTACATCACTTGGGTAGGAGAAGAGGCTGTGAGGATCTGCCCTGCTATTCAGTATTTCCCACCCCCGCCATGCTCCTCCCTTCTTCTAAGGAAGTCCAGGGTGAAAAAAAACCACACACATCAGCACCCTTCCTGCAGTAAAGTCCATCTGAGTCCCACCACCCATCTCTAATGAAGCCTGGTCCTACCTCTGTTGCTTGCTAGCACCCACCTCCTGCCCTGCAGAGCACCGACGAAGCTCAGGACAGCTCAGCCCTGCCAGAGTCAGACCAACTCCCCAGGGATGCAGAACCTTCAAGCCTTGAAAGCACCAGGGTCCCCCATGTGTCACACGTGCTCCAGCTGCAGGGGCTGTGGCTCCCCTCCACACAAGCACTCCCTGTTGACAAGGATCTGCTCCTATGGAAGGTCCAACAGCCCTGGGGGGTCTTTAGCCTGCTTGCAGCCCTTTGAGCTTGCCTTGCATGGTGCTGGGGGCTGGCAAGGGGGGACAAGGTAGCCACATGGCCATCTAGGGGCTACTTCCCAGCCCACACCTCAGCCAAGCCCATGGCACCAAACCCCATTTCCATCAAGGATCAGGCCCCAAAAGCACAGGCGAGCCCTGTCCGGAGGAAATGAAGCACACTTTTGGCTCACCCTCGTGTTTGTTTTTCTCTCACTGAGCTTCTCTGTCCAGCTTTCCATCCACAAAGCAGCCAGTAATCAACATTTGAGCAGTAAAAAATGGAAGAAGCAGCTCTAAAAAGAAGTAACATCGGCTTTGCAAAGCCTTGGTCGGTTTTGATGGTTTTTTCAGCACGTGGATTGGGCCAAACCTGAACACAACTTGCAGGGCGCTGGGCTCTGCTGGCCTTTGGTTTAGAAATAAGGGTCAGATTTCTGCACGTCTTCTGAGGGCACCATTCCACTCACTAACGTGGGATGGTCACACCCAGACAGCTTGTGGGATTAGGTCAACAGATACTCATTTTTTAATTGTTAAGAAAGTCAGCCCTCGGGGAGAAGTATTCCTGAAAGGCTGTTCAAGAAGTATGTGGGATGAACAGAAATTTCAAGAAGGACAACTCAAGAAAGGCCTGTCATTCCTAAAAAAAAACCCCCCAAATTCTTAAAAAAAAATAGAAAGAAAGACAAAAGGGATGCTGGCCATTCTGGAATACCTCCCTGTTAATGGCACAGGGTGAGGCACTTTCGGTGGGGTTGTGCATTTTTGGACAAGTTGAGGATCTGAGTCACTGCTTTCCAAAGCCTTCTGCTCAGCCCAGCCTATCAGGGCATGCAAAATCACCGAACGGACCCAAACTGCTTTATAATCAACATCTGGCTCCAATAAACAGCCCGACGGTCATACTTTAACAATGTTTGTTCCAAACAAAATCTTTAACTAAACATTTTCTGAAAAGGGGTTTTGACAGCGGAGTTGCAATAGCTAAGAGGCTGCTCGTGTTTGTTTTTACTCGAGATCCCAGTTCTCTGGGGTTTAACTCATCCTCACACGTTCTTTTGGGGCTGAGACTTGGTGAATTGGAAGAGCTTTCTGCCATTAGAACCAAATGTTGTGAAGGCATCGCTCTGGTGATTTTAACCTGCAAACTGGTAACTGGCGTAGTGATGGAGGAGGTGCTGGTACTCATCATATTTGGGCACTCCCTGCTGCATGTCCAGGATAGGCAGGACAAAGAAAGCTACAGCAAGGAAGACTCAGGATGGATACTGGGACATTTGTAAAAAGGATTATAAGGGTTAGGGAGAATTTCCATTGTGGGGTGTCTGCAAGAAAGTATCAGACTCACATTTTAGAATCACAGGCTGGTTTGGGTGGAAGGGACCTTTTAAGGTCATCTGGTCCAGCCCCCCTGCAGGGAGCAGGGCCATCTGCAACCAGAGCAGGGTGCTCAGAGCCCCGGCCAACCTCACCCGGGATGGGGCAGACATCTGCCAGCCAACAATTCCGCCTGTGACGGGGATGGATGAGTGGACTCCCCAAGGTACCTTTTAGCCCATTTACTCTATGATGCTGCCCCGAGGACAGCAGCAGAGCCACGTCACCTGGACGCTGGCGATCACCGCTCAATCAGTTTGGGCCATCATCTGCAAAGGGCGATTACCAGCCCACTGATGATTACAGGCCTCTGCAGAAGAGACATCCAGTCTCCTTTGCTTGTACAGCTACGAGCCACAGTCAAGACCAGACTCGTCCATCATCCAGGTTGTAAACTCTCCGCACGAGGCCAAGTTCTCCCTCAGTCTAGACGAATGAGGCAGAGTGATGTGAAGCGTGCTGCGGCTCAGGGAAAGGCAGCCCCAGCCCATCTCGGTCAGGAGTGTGGCTGGAAAGCACGTGGGTCGCAGGCTCAGAAGGCAGAAGCCTCCTCTTGACCCCCCCTCTTAGCTCAGAGGGTTTGTGGCTGTCGCACACGGTGCGATTTGCTCCATTCCCAGCCCTGGGGAGAAGGCAAGCGTGCAGGTACACGCACCCCGCCGGCCCGGGAGCAGCGGGTTCTGCGTCTGGCCCCAGTGGTGACTCAGCTGGCTCGGCCATCCCATCCCACTCTTGCTATCTGCACAGCGGGGATGCAAATGCTTCCCCTGAATCCTAAAGCACGGCCAAATATACTTAAAATGTAAAAGAACAGCTAATTCTAAAGCAGCTGCTAGCAGTCCCGTCTTCACCTGCAGCTGCTGTCATCAAAACATATGGAAAACAATGCCCGGTGCAGAGCGGCGTGAGCCAGGCCGGAGCCCAGCCGGAGTGCGGCCTCCCTGCCTGTCCTGCTCTGCTCCCAGCCTGCTTTGGGATGCTCAGGCTGGTGGCACCTGGGCACCTTCTCTTCCTGGAACCACCATAGCAGCCCACCCAAGGGAGGAAGAGCCAGCAGATCGCGTTTAATTCCTAAATCTAGTAAAACAAGAAGTTACTGAAACTCCTCTTAGGATGCCTTTCCCACATTCCCGTTCCTTCCAGCTACCAAATGCATCCCCAAATCTAAACCCACTGTGCTTTACATCTCACCCTCTCTGCACGGTGGTCCAGGGTGAGATCCCAGGGACCCACCTGGTCAGTTATCCACTGCCAGGTATCACCGTGCGTGCCACCCCACTCTGCAAACCTTGATTTGCAATTTTTGGTTTTTTTCTTTTTTTTTCATTGTCCCTTTCCCATTTGAGAGACATTTCCCAGCTTTGCCTGCAGAAAAGGACACTGAAAAATGCAGATGTGGAGTCTGATTCCCATTTAGGACAGAGGGCCCCTTTACCCTGCTCCAGCACCGCATAAAGGCTTAAATGCAAATGGGAACCAGGCCCTTGGAGGCCTCACTTTGAACAGGTTATATTCTTACCACTTTAAACAAACTTTTAGGAGAGGGGGGCAACTGAGTTTTAACCAGTACAATATGGCAGGGGCTGATGTTTTAGGCCTGATCTTTTTCTTGTCCCGGGAGGACCAGCCTTTCTGACACGCTGGGTGCTGCTGGAGAAGAGCTGAAGGGGAAGGGTCAGGCAGCCAGTGGCAGCAAAACAAACCTTTCTTTTTTTTATTTTTCTTTTTTTTTTTTTTAATTGAATAAATATAAAGATACTGTATATGAACAAAAATGAAGCGTGTTCCACAGAGGATTTTAAAGCTTCCAAAAATATTCCCTCAGCCCTTGCCAAAGGTAATACAGCCAGACTTTCCATGGAAAGCATCACTGTGCACGGTGGGGTTCAAGGAGGTCGCTCTGCTTGAAGTGCACAAACAGCCAGCGCCCTGTCCCGTCCCTCCTCTCCACACACACACACTCTGCCACCAAGAACAAGTGGCCTTTTTTTTTTAAGGAAAAAAAAAAAAGAAACTGACTATTTTTCCCTCAAAGGTAGTATAGAATTCAGCCTCACTGTGCAGCCGTAGCAAGCTAGAGCTCGTGTTTACAAGAAGCCCCCTTAAGAGGACTTGGAGGGCTGTTTATAGAAAACCCGGACATCACCAGCTTTGCTCAGGGGGTTCTGTATTTTTGGAGACTTTTCTAAGCCCTGCTTTCTTCCCTATCCCCAAAACCACTGGCTGTAACAGATCCTGCAGCAAGGAGGTGGGAAATTCACTGCTGAGAGGTTGCTGCTAACGTTACTACATGCTTCTCGGAGGGCTGGAAAATAACCCTCTTTTCTACAGTTGCTGCCTTCCACCTAATTATCCCCAAAGCTTTGACTTGTAAACACCTGACCTAATTCTTTCCACGGGCAGTTTTTAATAACAGAAATTCTTCAAAAGTGTCTTTATGATGCATCACACCGTGTTACCTTGTAAATAAGCTGCGCGCCAAGCGAGCATTTTACAGCGCATCAAGAGAAAGACGCTTAGTCACCCAATATCCAGCGTTAGGGAGAGGCAATACCAGGACTTTGGCAGAGCTTAGTCCTCTCCGAGCCTGAAAACTCCCATCCGAGCTGCTGCAGAGGAAGGAAGGTCCTCAGATCTTGTCCTAAGAACAATACCGTGTGCATATATATTTAATTTCCCTTTTGGAGCTCAAAGCTTTCTACAAATATCTATCAACGGAGACGCATATTCAACACTTAGGTAGGCAGGGGCTATGTCAATAGAAAAGCAGCGATGCCTGGGTTTCCTCTGCCCATGAAATCAGCCGTTCCGATGCTCTGGTGTCGGCACCATGAAGGTACATGTGGCAAAACCTGAGAGCCTCACCAGAAGATGAGCAGGTTTCCCTGCAGCAGCTCTACAACCCAAAGGAAGGGCCGGGAGAGGAACCCCGATCTCCTCACTTCCCCATCTCACGCCCCATCCCATGGCGCTCCGGATCAGAGCTGATTTTGCAAACCCCTCCCTATTTGCATTTTGGATTTGTATATATTTGTATAAGGCCATGCCCAAACCTGAAGTTGTTTCAGTAACACGTCTACACCTAAACTCGTGAACCCGCCGTATTTAGAGGCTGGGCTGAGCCTTGGTCCAACAAAACCCAGTGACCTGGCAGAGCCCTGAGAAGATCGAGGGGCAGGGAAGGGACATGGGGCAGGAAGTGCTGCCAGCTGCTGCTGGCCTTCAGCAAGAGAGATTCAACCTCCTGGCTGGAGGGAGGGAGTTAAGAAGCGGGGCTGGAGAAAGAGTTGCCGAAAGCGTTGCAACATGATAGAAGCTCTGCAGGCCTTTGATCTCGGGGCTGTTCTTGAACTGTCACTTTAATGATGTGTCAAAGACTAAAAAGAGTTGAGATTAAGAATACTGGAGCCTGGGGAGAAGGAGAAGGCCATTTTAAGCCCTCTGGGTCTTCACTGGGTTTCTGGAAGCTTTTAGATCCTGACTTTGCATACTGTGCAGCAACATATATCTGAAAAGCAGGTCAAATTTTCGATGTCCTGCACCACAGTTGGCCTTATAAAACACCCTCACACTCCCTGCACGGGCAAATCCCTGCCTGCTCAAGACGTGCACGCGCATGCCCTGCTCCAGCAACTTGGGGTTTTTTTACACAAAAGGCTAAAGTCGTGTTATTTTCCCCAGTTTCTCTGTGGAATGCTCTCCTCCTTTTAAGGTGCAAGGCGGTGGCTGTTGGAGAGGGAGGGCGGTGGCTGTAAAAGAGGCAGGTCTGCCTTAAAAGTGCCCGAGCTGCAGAAAAACACCGGCAGTTTTATCAGGCCGCGACTGGCGGGAGGACATTTGGGCTCTCTGCAACTGCATATATTTCATTAATATCCCAGCCAGCTTTAATGGCATTACCATCAGGTTAATCTACTTTAGATTAATGAACCTCAGTTTCAGCCAGGCAAGCTAATTAAGATGATTTTCTTTGAACTTGTTCTAATGAATGTATTAATATCATTCAGGGCTTCTTTTGGAGCTACAAGCATGGCCATGTTATTCCTGAGAAGAGGCCAAACATTTTTTATTAGGGAATCATGTGCCGGGCAGAGTCTGAGGCTGCCTTGCCTTTGTTTTCTCTGCGCTGCACCTTTACGCTGTCTGCAGAGAAAACCAGCCCTTTGCTTTGCAGATTTTGCCACAGCTCCACGAGTCACTAAGAGTTCAGGAGAGCTCTGAACACGCTCAGGATTAGACCTTTAAAAAACTCCAATCCTTGGGAACGTTTGCTGTTGACTAGCTCTTGTTCTTAAAAAACATTACTATTTATTGAACCGCTCCTCCACCTTCAGTCCAACGGTGAGAGATTGAAGCAGCAACGTGGCAAAGCCACCACCACCAGAATTTTAGGGTTCCCTAGTTCCTGAATGCCCCTCACACATCCGGTGGCACCACACACTGGCATGCAGAAGCATTCAGTAGAGCAGCTGGTGTAAAAGAATGGGGCATTCCTTGGGAAAAATGACACCTCACCCCAGCCATGTGAAAATGGAGCATGAGGGTTTGTGTCTATATGAAGATCTGACCGTAAGATTGGGTCACCTCAGCCTAAGCCACCTGATGTGGTCTCCTCCCAGCTGTAGTGAACCTTGCTGCTCTCCTCAAAGTTACTTCAGTTGTGCTTATGAAGTGAAAATTGGCACACACCCCCCAGTTCTCAGTCTGCAAAACTCATCCCATAGGATGAGTACTAGAGGAGTACTATAGGTTCTACAGGAACAAGGCAGGGAAAACTGTGGGCTTGCTGGTGGCAAGATGGATTGGCTTCCAGCATGGTGTGGGGCTGGGAAGGCAGCAGAGATCACAGAATCATAGCACCATTCTGGTTGGAAGATATCTTTAAGGTCACCAAGTACAACTGTTAACCCAGCACTGCCAGGGCACCACCAAAGCGTGTCCCTCAGCACCACATCTCCACAGCTTTGACACCCCTCCCAAGGATCAGGGGGGCTCCACCACTGTCCTGGGCAGCCTGGGCCAGTCCTTGGCAACCCTTACAAGGAAGAAGTTGTTCCTCAGGTCCAACCTAACACAGACACACACACACACACCTGCCCAGCCCTGGCGCAACTTGAGGCCGTTTCCTCTTTCCTATCATTTGTTCCTTGGAAGAAGAAACCAACCACCACTTGGCTTCAACCTCCTGTCAGAGTTGTTGAGAGCGAGAAGGTCTACCCTGAGTCTCCTTTTCTCCAGGCTAAGTAACACAAGTTCCCTCACAAGACTTGTTTTCTAGACCCTTCCCCAGCTCCATTGCCCTTCTCTAGAACACGCTCCAGCCCCTCAATGTCCTGCTGGGAGTAAGAGGCCCAAAACTAAACCCAGGATTCAAGGTTTGGTGTACACAGTGCAGAGATGGGAAGGGTCTCCAGGGTAGGAGCTGTGCAGAGCTCTGTGGGGGAGAAGATGGTATGGGGACAAGTCTGAGGGGTCTATGGTGTAGACAGCTGGGCTGGGTTGACAGGGATGGGGTCCCTAAGCATCAAGGGCACAGCCCAAGTGCAACTGCAGTGGCTTTCTCAACTGCTAATGAACCACAGAAACATGGTTGTTACAATTTTTCCAGGTGATTCTGTGGCAGCTTCCCATGCGGGTAGGGCTGCAAGGCCAGGTTCAAAGCCACAGTTCAAAGGAGGAAGAAATAACTTCCAACTTGGCTTTGCTACAAGCTGCCTTGCACCAGGGTCTCTCTTGGACACCACCATGGGAATCTTCCTGGGCTGTTGTTTTGAACAAGCATAAAAAATGCCCAGGGATAAACACTGTGGGTTTGCTCAGCCTTCCTGACAGCCACTGTCGCACCCCACGTCCCTGGGGAAGCTGCTGAAGAGACACTCTTCTAAATGACACCTTTCTCCAGCCATTGAAGACATCCAGCTTCGCCGCTCTCAGCCTCCCTCCATCTCAGCCCAAGGCTTGGGAGCGGCTTCCAACCCCGAGTCCCCAGTCGTGTACAACACGAGGCCGGCTGAAATAAGCTCTTTAATGAGTCGCTGCTCAGATGAAATGAGAAAACCACAGGTCCCATCTCTCCCGAGTCACCATCCCTCAACATAAATCCAATAACCAGCCTGGAAACAGTTCTCCAGAAGGTGACTGCCACGCAGGTATTGTTGAAAAAAGGAGAGTATGATATTTTTGTTGTTGTTTTTGTTGGGTTTTTTTTCCCCTTAAGTAACCAGCCTGCAGTTCATGTGCCAGGCCAAGGTGGAGTTTATTTATAAATGCACGTTTCTGATGAATCACTGGAGGAAATGCATCCAGACTGGAGACAAAAGTCTGCAGTTGCTAAACCAAATAGGAAATGCTCTTTACATCTGCCTCTTCAGTTGGCATCCACTTCCCCTCAGAGTCTCTTTTCTGCTGGGTAGGCCTGTTTATTTTTGGGCTACTTTTGTTTGCAAATCCAAACAGAGCTTCTGATTTTTATACTTATCTTTTTTTTTTTTTTTTTTTTTTAATTATTTTTTTTCTAAACAGCACTTCTCACTTATTCAAGCCCCCAGTTAATAACAGTGGAACTCGGATCACCTTCCTGCGTAGAGTTGTTTACTCCCTTCAGGGAAAGCAAACCAACAGAGTGGAAACTGAGTGGAAAAACAGCCTCGGTAAAATGATATAAAAATAAGGACAACAGAGCAGCAACTCTGTCAGCTATGGAATTGTTCCTCTCCATTCTCTATTAGATTAATTTTAAATAACATAGAATCATAGAATGGTTTGGGTTGGTAGGGACCTTAAAGATGACCTAGCACTAAATGTTACTGAAATTCTTAAATTGGTACAAATCACTGACTGCTACTTAGATCTCAGCAGTAAGTTTTCAAGTCATGGGACATGTCAGTGGCACTCCCATTCATTTTATCTTGGTTTTCTTCAAACCAGCCCTAACAAGGCACGTAACACTCAAAGGAACAAGCTGCTTAGGCTTCCCCAGTAGATTTCCGTGCATCTCCAAGGGGACACCACCAAGCCCATGGAGATTCACCCACCTCCAAGCAATAAAGAATCAGCAGAGCTGGAAGAAGAACCCACATCCCACCCCACCCACCTCCCTGTTGTATGCTGAATGTATCACAGAAAAAATTCCAGCATGGTGGGGGCTGGCAGGGCCCTCTGGAGATGCTCTGGTGCCACCCCCCTGCTCCAGCCAGCAGGGTCACCCAGAGCAGGGGGC